>NW_019060011.1:641150-654056 GCF_000696155.1 Zootermopsis nevadensis
GCCCAACTGAGTAGGAACCTGAAGACGGAGATAGAGCCTCATCTCCGAAACGTCGTTTTACGTTTTATTACTAGACGATGGATAATATCCAAGTAAATTTTTATTCAAAGAATAAAAAACTCTTATTCAGTATGTGCCTGAAATAAAGCATTATTTTCGTTTTGATATTAACGAAATTAACATGTTAAAAGATTTCACGAACGTCATTCTTAAACATCCCAAAAAAAAAACAGTACTAATTTTGTAATGTAATAATTTTTTTTTAAAATTAACAAGTAGATAATTTAGTTTCTAAGTCATTACTGTCCATCTTTACACTGCAAATATTCGACTTAATGTCTTAGTGTTTCGGTCTTCGAAATCCATCTTCAGGACCTCATTTCCATTCGTGTATCCCTACACTGTTGGTAGACGTTAGGAACACTGATTATCTTCAATGGATATTAACGTCACCTAAACTAAATGTTGCACAATTTTGTTCCTTGATTGAGAATAAAAACTACACATAAATTAAGTTTATAGAATAAAACATGTTTAAACAGCCGCTGTTAAAATACAGCATTTCTTCGATTTTACGTAATATGTACTTTTTGTAAATTTTAAAATTTCTCAACTCTGGGTGCTGTTAAAATTTGATGGCGTCTACGAATCCATGTCGAAAAATGATACTGTATGACTAGGGAGCAAAGGAACTATTCATGTCCATAATTCTAGTCAGGGATAGCAAAGACAAAGTTTGAAACAAAGTTTGAAACAAAGTTTGAAACAAAAAACATTAATACAAGGAAGTTTTATGTTTGAATATCGACAATTACTATCGTAATAGGCCTATACGTATTTTATTCCTGTCTGGGGAACATACTACCTCAATATTCCGGGCTGAAGTGAGAGGTAATTTAAAGCGAACATTTTTAAACCTGAATATAAGGGTACTATGTTCCTCCGAAGCATTGGTACTTAGCTAAAAGACGAGGGGACACGGTTCGGCAATCCAAGATAACATCTGTATTCTTATATCTGTTAAGAACTTCAGATCCTGCATTCTGAGGACCGCAGACTTATTTAAATATTAAGCTTGAGTACAATTTGCTTTCTGTTAGCTTCTGCAGCATAATCAGCTGAAGACAATCTTTAGCCCTAACTCCACGGTCAATAAATTCTCGGTGAAATAATATATCACCGTTTGATACAGCGTGTACGTACCTCAACTTTCACGCTAAATAATAATAACCCTTTTCTGTCTGCGTGTTAATTTTTTTATTTTCCTGATATCCAAAAGAACCACGTGGTTCCGTAACAAAATCTGCAATGTAGTTACCAGAATCTGAAATTGAATAAAGATTCGGGTAATTCGCTCTTCAGCCCTGAGGAAAGTTTTATCAGCCCAGTAACACACACAATGTCGATGGCGATCTTCAGGGTTGTAGAAGCCTTGAAACTTTATCTTCGTCGCCGTGAGAATCTTAAATCTCATTTCAAAAATCTGTTTTACGTTTCCTCAACTTTTAGGATTTACATCCTTTTACCTTCGCACCGGAAAATTTATTACAAATGCTACCGCGTCTAGTGGCCGGTCTTCTCGTAGATTTCCAGTAAAACGCTTACATACTGCATACAGCCGATGTTCGATTACAGTCCAGACGGTTGTGAGAGCTGGGAAGTCTATTTGTAAGGCGCACACATCTCGTTTAGGAGATCTGATTTCGTCTGTTGCTGTGGTCGGCGGCGAGGCAGTGCCCTTTGTCACGTACTGACAACTACCGCGAAACAAATATCGACGTTGTCCTGTTTGAATTGCACGAAGGACATACGGAAGATTCTTTATCCTTGGACTAAAGACTTGCGGTAGACAGTGGAAGTCTATATTCTAGTTCATCACGAAAACACGGGACAGAATTATCAAATCTAAAACTTCTTGACGATGGTGAAGAGTCAATTGAATAAAAATTTTCTTGGATATTATCCATAGTCTAGTAAATATAAAACGTAAAACGACGTTTCGGAGATGGGACTCTATCTCCGTCTTCAGGTTCCTACACAGTTGGGCGACTAGGAAATCTATTCTTTCCGTGTTTCTACTTGAATTTATTTATTTGAGACAACTTTCATGTCATGTGTTTCTGTTGAAGAAGTCACGTTTTGTATCGTTAGAAAAGCTTGTCTTTAACAGATATCGCTTCATAATATATAACTTACACAACCTGAATTCGTTGAATAGATTAAGTGACACAATTTGAATTTCATAGTTTGTGTTCTTACAGTCTACCCATCCGTATGTGGACAAAGTACACGCTTTAAAACCTTCAGATGTTCAAAAAAGATACCCAGTAATTTTTTTTTTACCATAACACAGGGACGTTGGCGACATTGGGGAACTGCTTTATGAAACCGACTCTTTAACTGAGAAGGAAGAATTTTGAAAGAGATTCTCTCTGTATCGCAACAATACGAGTGTCAGAAAGGGAAACAATTGTGGTCAACATGTAGCTTAATCTGTAAAGTATATGGCTATAAACTGAACAACGCCTTTTCGATTCCCGGTAGGGGCAGAAACTTTATTTTCTTCACAGCGTCCAGACCGTCTATGAAATACAAGTCCCCATAACCAACAGGTATCTGAAGTACAGCGGTCAGAGCTTGAAGCTGATTACTGACATCCATCTACTGCCAAAGTCAAAATTGTTTTAAAAACCCGAGACAATGATCATGGACACGCCTACCAAAATATGCTAACTAGATGGCTTACCGAACTCGAAGGTTCATCACCGAATTATCCAAAGCCCTCAACCTAAATCTGTTTCATATACGCACGAAAATGTAGCTCGTATGTAATGATAAGCAAAATACACGATATTCTTTCACTGTCGACTAGTACAAACGCCAAGGAAAATGAAACGTAACATTCAAGTTGTCATATCAGCTGTGAATAAGCTTCATAAACGTTCAACTTCGATACACCGTCGATATTCTCCACGCGCGTAAATTTTATCGGAACATAAAAGTTCCAAGTCACTTCCATCCACTACTTAACAAAACACGTAACTATATTTAACCTGCACGCTCCATATAAGCTTTCCTGTCCCAACATTCGCTTAAAATATAAGCGTTATATACAAGTCCACGTTCGAATCCAGACGACCAAAATCGATGTCATTATGAAAACTTTAAGTTTTTCCTGAAAAAAAAGTCGATACGTTTGCCTCACAACTGTAACACGAGCCCCAACAGTTGGCTACCCTGCTATTCTTTTTTTTTATTCTACATCATTGTTTAAGCAGTTACAAAGAGGTTATGTCGAGATTTGATCTCCCACGCTTCTTCGAAACGCAAATGTCGTTTTCTCTTCCAGTAGCTACGCTGAGAACACGGTACAAAGGACTTGAAGAATCTACACCAGAGTTAATAGTCGGTAGCGTTATGAATAGCCACGGTGGTCTAGCGGTTAGAACGCTGGCCTTGTAATCCTGGGGTCTCGGGTTCGATTCCCGGCGGTGCCCGGATTTATAACTTGTGTTTGGCAAGGCCGTGGTCTAGGCAACACGGAGTTTTCCTCCGTGGCATCCCAACAATTACTCCATTCACACACAGAAGGAGGCAATGGCAAACCACTTCTGGATCATCTGCCAAGAACGTATATGAACAGGTCCCAGTCCGAGAAAAGGATGGAAGGATCCTGTTCATATGGACCTGTCGTCAGACAGAACACTAAATAAAAAATATAATATAAATTGCGTTATGAACACATCTCCTGTTATAAAACATTTTTATATCAGGTGTCCAAACTGCGATTATCAAAATGACAACAAAACTTCCTTAACCACACAGACGAGGGCATTACATTATTAACACGTTGGTAACACTGCTTTCATTATCCAATTAGTTTACCAATCAAACATAAATTTATCATTATTATGAACGGAATTAATACAAGGTTTGCTACCGCGTCTCTTTTACGCTCTTCTGAGGTTGATAGGATGTCTGGAAGTGATGTACAAAGTATACAAAGATATGTATACTGTTTCTATTATAATTGTTACATACACACAGAAGGTTATTTTCTTGTTTGTTTTTTTGTGGCTATGAGATGCGCGACTGGCTAAGAACGCTACTAGATTGTCAAGTAGCCGTGAAGCTATCCACAGCGTGACGTCACAGGGGTGTAGAATACCACAACCAACAACTACCTTCTCTGTTTCATGTCACTCTGGGTCTTGTTTCCGCCAGACGACGTGGCCTTGTAACTTTCAAACCAGCTGCAACTGTTTTAGCTGAGAGAACGTTATGTAAATACAGGGCGTTCTAGACAGCGGAACCGTGAAACGAACTTCACGCGTTACGTGTCAGATACACTTCGCGGGAGGGCACATCCTAAGTACGCAAACACGGTTGCGCTGTCTAAAAGAAACACTGTAAAATCGGAGTAAACAAATATTCGAAATTCCTTCTTTGTGTTTATTTGTTCTTGTATGGTTAAACATATTCGTTTAATTAAATTTATACACCTTGCGTTGTACTCGTGTTAAAAAAAAATCATCTGGTTCGGAGTAACATACTGACTCCTTCTTTACCGTCGATAATAATGGTAAAAAAAACAGCTGGTTACATTACAAATTCTGACTCCATTCATGGTATGTTATGTACGAATTAATTAAATATATTAATCATTTATAATTTTCTATCATTTATGCCTTTCTCAGTCCCTCGCAATCATAAAAAATTACTCATATGTGACTCAAAAATACGTCGGCTACAATAATTTTCCATTTCATATTTCATGCAAAAATATTGACAGTGGAAACACGGTTCCGGAGAATCTGACGTAAATACGTCTATACGGAAAGGAAGTTTATATATTAGCTTTAATTACAACAATATTAACAACAATGCCGAGTAAACATATGACGTTTCCTAGGTAACATAACAATGCAGGCAAGCTGACCATTGTTGTAGATCCATATTAACACATTGTTGTCGATCCATATCAACATATTGTTGTCGATCCATATCAACATATTGTTGTCGATCCATATCAACATATTGTTGTCGATCCATATCAACATATTGTTGTCGATCCATATCAACATATTGTTGTCGATCCATATCAACATATTGTTGTCGATCCATATCAACATATTGTTGTCGATCCATATCAACATATTGTTGTCGATCCATATCAACATATTGTTGTCGATCCATATCAACATATTGTTGTCGATCCATATCAACACATTGTTTTCGATCCATATCAACACATTGTTGTCGATCCATATCAACTCATTGTTGTCAATCCATATCAACACATTGTTGATATGGATCTTACATGTTTTCCTTTCACTTGTTTGCCGAATGCAACAGAAACTTCCACATTAGCGACTACGTGTAAGAAAATGTATCATAAAGCACATTGGATTTATCTGACAACGTGTGGAAATACACTGTATGTTTCTTCGGTCTTTCCAGAACGTTTTCATGCTAAAAGGAGGACTTCATGGGTTTGTATTCTTCTGAGTCACGTGTAGACACATGATTGAGCAAACCATTTTAAGTCTTTGTAGCAGGACACTACATATTACATATATAAATACACCTTTGAGGAAAGTCGTGTCTGCAAGGGCTTGGAAGGCCATGCTTTATAATGTAACATAGGTGGGTCTCAGGTTAACTGCTACGATTTTCTTCAGTCATACAGAAACATAAAACTTCAAAATGCTATTTCCAGATCACGTATGCCACGACGTAAAGTTAGAAAATGCAGGTTTTAATGTAATGAAATATATTTTCCTTTAATGTATAACTTCGCCTTTCGGGGGAGGGACGCGTCGGACATTTGGTGTTAACCAACGTTTCGACAAACACTTTAGTTTCCATTTTCAAAGCGGATAATGTTTGCCGGAATGTTGGTTAATACCGAATATCAGATGTGGTTCTCACCCGAAAATCGAAGTTATGCACTGAATCTATCCCACGAAGAACTAATGACAAGAATTAGCTTGCTAAATTCCGATAAAACATTTGTAGAGCTAAGAATTTCCGATAAATACTCGATTTCCAAGACAAGTTATATGGCATTATTAGACAGGAAAATTAAATAATTGCGTTATTTATAATACTGAATTTTCAATATAAACGCAAACCTGACTACAAAAATATTTATAAGCTTTGATGGCACCAATGTAACAAGAATGACCTTGACCTGAGTGCCATGGGGAGGATGGGAAAAAGTATCATAGAGAGGTTGAACGGATTCTTATTTAATTTTTCTTCTATAGTACGCGACTACAGCCCCGGTGGTCTAGCGGTTAGAACGCTGGCCTTGTAATCCTGGGGTCTCGGGTTCGATTCCCGGCGGTGCCCGAATTTATAACTTGTGTTGGGCAAGGCCGTGGTCTAGGCAACACGGAGTTTTCCTCCGTGGCATCCCAACAATTACTTCATTCACACACAGAAGAAGGCAATGGCAAACCACTTCTGGATCATCTGCCAAGAACGTATATGAACAGGTCCCAGACCGAGAAAAGGATGGAAGGATCCTGTTCATATGGACCTGTCGTCAGACAGAACACTAAATATAAATGTTTAAATTACAGGAAACTCTATAATTTAGTCATTCACATCAAAAGACAGGAAAGTGATACGGTGACGTCACGTAGTTCGGGTCTTCTGTTTGTGATATTTGAAAGTTAAAACCCGTACAATTTAAGGTTCTCACGGCGGTGAGATGGGAGATGCCGTCTTCTGAGTTATAGCTCCGTGTAGTCTGGTATAAGTTCACCAAAGTTTTAGAGGATCTTGATGCCTCCATCACCAATTATCACCCTGATGATGGAGGCAGCAAGGACTAATCTATTCAGTAACGTAATTAAAACACACTCATTGCTTACTAAAAGTCCCACTTACAAAAAATAGGGAAATCAGATCGCTTTTAATATGGTAGATTTTTCAAATATATTTCCTAAAAACTTAAATATCAAAATATAAAAGGATTATAATTAGACCTAAAGACCTTTTGTGTCATAAGTAAAAATTTGTTCGTGAGATCATTATTATATGGCAGGGATTCACATGTAGATATATATTTATGGCAAAGAGATTCACATGTAGATATATATTTATGGCCACGTATAATTTCGGGAGGCGAAATTATGTGGTGTCTTTGACATTACGGTGTGTGCCGCGGGTGAAAAAGTTTGCTGATCACTGTACCAGAACATACCATTTCAGAATCGGTCATGCTTGGGTGTGGGTTGATTCTTTACTCCGGCAGTTAGATGAGTGTACATAAGGAATCTTACTTCTTTGGACAATCTCTGTCTCCTAGCTTTTGTTCCCGTGAAGTTCGATTCTTCATTATGCTAATTTGCTTTGTGTTGGCTATACTGAACGACAGAACCAGAAGAGGGGTAACTAGTATATACCACACTTTCCTCCACCTCCATTAATTCTTGACATAAGGCGATGTTGTTTGGTGAACGCAGGAGACTGAGATGGGACACAGACGCACGTGATACACACCATACTTGGATAACGAGTCACTACCTATGTCTGATAAACCTCCTCCACTACAACGCAGAAGCATCAACTCATTACACACACACCACGTGACACGGCCCCATAAAATGATGATCCGAGGTCGAATTCTAGTAGACATAGATGCTTCTTTGTTTGAAGTCAATGCAGATCCGAGCGTCGTTGGTAACGATGATAAAATACCACAATAATGTTGAGCGTTGTGAGTGACCTAATCACAGAGGTATGAGAAATTCGTACAAAATTGTAGTCGGATACCAGACGATGAAGAGTTCGTGTAGGTTATACAGCTTACCTCGTTTTATTGCGCTTCGAAGATATTGCGTTTTTTGTTTTACAAATTGAAGGTTTGTGGCAACCCTGCGTCGAGCAAGTCTATCAGCGCCATTTTTCCAACAGCATGAGCTCACTTCGTGTCTCTGTGTCACATTTTGGTAATTCTCGCATTGTTTTTTTAGACATAATGCTATTGCACACTTAATAGACTACAGTATAGTGTAAACATAACTTTTATATGCACTGGGAAACCAAAAAATTCGTGTGACTAGTTTTATTGCGCTTCGCAGATATTGCGTTTTTTTTACAAATTTAAGGTTTGTGGCAACCCTGCGTCGAGCAAGTCTATCGGGGCCATTTTTCCAACAGCATGAGCTCACTTCGTGTCTCTGTGTCACATTTTGGTAATTCTCGCATTGTTTTTTTTAGACATAATGCTATTGCACGCTTAATAGACTACAGTAAAGTGTAAACATAACTTTTATACGCACTGGGAAACCAAAAAATTCGTGTGACTCGCTTTATTGCGGTGGTCTGGAACCGAACCCGCAATATCTCCGAGGTATGCCTGTATACGTTCTTGAAAACTCCCGCGAAAGGCAAAACCGTGATTTGTGAAGTTTAAACCTTGTGATAAAAATTGGGTTAGGGAAACCAAAAGCCCACGAATATATGTATAAATAATTCTTTTTTTTTAAAAAAAACGTAGTGTTTGTGTTTACTACAGTGACGTCGGTGTTCATGGTTGAAAGTTGTCAGGGTGATCGATCACAATCAGTCCTATAAATTTATAAACGTACAGTCGAATTACACTCACACGATATCTACGTAGCTACTGAGACAGGGGGTCAGATGCGGACTGTTCTGTATTAATTATTCTATCTCTTATACGCTAAACATGAAAACAAAAGCTATATGCTTACGGCAATTTTATCGACTATTGGTATAGCCCAGGCAGTGGTAGTTATGAGAACGTGACGAAGCAATCCAGTGATGCAGGGACTAAAGAAAGATACGTCCATTCCTCCAGGAACCTAACAGAACTCGGACAGGGTCCGATAATCGACCCGTCTGGTCTTAAAGAAATATGGCGAGAGGGGTGGATTAGATTCACGCTTCTCGGGACAGTGACCACAAATGGGCTCTTGTGATCACGGTAATTAGCTTCGTGTTCCATGAAAATGGGGAATTTCTTGATTAGATAAGCGACGATTAGCTTCTCAGAAACGACTTTGTTCCAACAGGCATGCATAAATGTTTGTCTTCAATTGAAATTTCATAATTTACTGAAAATTACGTCATGAGAGTTTTTCTAAAAATCAGATTCACCCCGATCGCCTGACTTGCAGGATTAACAATTACGCTGAATAATCGGACTAAGCCTGAGGTCACGTAATGATTCTGTTGCTGTTACAGGTCAATGCGCAATGATTGACATCCCTCAGAAGATATTATGGGCAGACTGATAAACCGCCTGGAGGAATTTGCTAGGGTGTGGTCGCCCACATCCACTATTAGCGAAGTGTTCGGCGTTTTGTAAACTTGGCTTACTAATTTTCCTCGCATTCACGAAATACTTACTTAGTTCTGTTTTGCAGCGTTGAAAATACAATTTTGCCAACCTGAATGCAAATGTGGAATATTTCAGACTGCAGTGTTACTGTTACGTTATGGCTAATACCTACAACCTCAATGTAAACTTTACTGGTATTTTACCAAAACCGACATATTTTTAATAGTACCTGAAGTATTTACTTTTGTCAAAAGCGATAACTAAATACATGGAGCGGTTGATAAATGCTGAGATGGCAAATTTCCAGTTAACGAAGCAAATACGTAATAATAAAACAGTAAAGCTGTCCCACTATACACCATGTAGGCGCTTGGGGGGAGAGAGGGTATAGCACCCACTCATTCTTGACCTCGGCACTAGATGGGGGTACATAATAATAATAATAATTCAATTCAATTAATTTATTTAAGTGATTGACAACAGCCAAGTAATACCATAGTACAGGATAAGATATAATAAATAATTAAGTATATATTAAATCTTGTCCGTCTAATCACAATAAATTCTTATTAAATATTAAAATATTACGATAATTAACATTTAAAATATTTAAAATATTAAATGATGTTCTTTATCGAAATATTCGATTTATATTAGATCATCATTTTCTTATAAATAATTAAATTAAATTCAATAATAATGAAAGTAAAACATTACAAATACAAGAACAAACAAACAAACAAACGAAACTAAATATATAAATGTACCACATTAATAATAATGATAATTCAATTCATTTATTGAATAATGTTTCACAAGTGAATGGGCTAAATACGTTACCTAAGTAATATAATTCAATTAATAATACTAAATAAAACATTAAACAATAAAAAACAGAAAAACTTATAAAATTAAAACCACAAAATAAGATGCATAATAATAATAATAATAATAATAACGGACGTTCAATAATTGATCTTCGATTAGTTATGGATAAATTCAAAGTAATTTACACCTTATTTTAGGACAGTCGACATGATTAACTAGTTTTTGCCTGTTATAAACTAACCTATAATTGTAATAACGACACGTAACATTTTAATCCACTGAAATGTGTAATAAAATCAAGTGCATGAGAAAGCTAGAACATAATAGGGGAAAATACGTCTTTCATTTGCGAAATATTGAAACCTTTATTAAAACATGTATAAGATAATACCATGACTCCTGCCATTCGTCAAAGACATCAGATTCGTCATTAACACTTAGTTAACATGAATATAATTTTTCTTGAAATACAGACTTTAGTAACTTTTCCTTCTGCTGAAAGAAATTCACTTAAAAAATCAGTGGAATAGAAACTTCGGGAAACAAATTATAAAGCCTACGTTCCTACTACAGTTGTCTAGACCAGTGGTATTCAACCTGGGGTACGCGTACCCCCGGGGGTTAGCGAAGACATCTTTGGGGGTACGTGAAATTTAAAAAAGAAATTATTTTATGATAAACACCGAATAATCAGTAATGTAATTTATTTAATTTATTTTAGATGTAGATTATATACTATGTATAACTTGAATTATACACCAACAACTTTGGGGGTACAAAGTTGAAGAGAAATTATATCTGGGGGTACGCGAACAGAAAAAGTTTGAATACTACTGGTCTAGACACACAAGTCCCGTGTTCTTGATGTAAATAACTTTACGGATTAAAAGGTGACTAAGACATCACATCAGCAGAGCTGTGTCAGAGAGACGTAACTTCGTATTTGGTGGATAAGCCGCGTCGAATGTCGAACGTTTACCAACGTCTCGGCAAAAAACACTGAAGTTCTCATTTACAAACAGCGGTAATAGTTGGCAAGTAGATTATGATAGCCACCTACTATTAGCTTCCTAGAAACTCCTTAATACACGCAACAAAACAACTTCATTTCTATTTTATTACCAACGTGGAAAAGCATGCTGATCGCTCGATGCATTAAATTGTTGCTAAGTATTGAACATTTACCGCTTAAGTTTTGAATCGTAGATAAACATTAGTTGTGACGGTTTTAAGCGCTTCTGTAGGTAAGCCTGTCCTGGTAGCTTTCCTTTGTAAGGGTTTGGCCATCCCTAAGTGAAATGATTCGGTTTGCATTTAATGGCGTGTGCAGCCAGGGGCATCGGAATCTGCCGTTATTCCTCCCACAATGAAGCTACAAGAATGTGTCCACGTCCAACTGTACTCGTACTTAATACAAGAGCTTTCGTACACTGCATCATATGATCCGAACATAAATCACGCGTGATTGAAAGACACAGTTTGTGTGGTTCATTGTTCTGAAACCAAGGTTGAGGTCGCGAGAGCTATTCCCTATTTCGCAACGTCGCAACTTTGGACTGCGTAACTCCTCACTTCCCTTCAGTCACGGACAAACAGGCCAAAGGCCCAAGTTCTTCGTTCTGTGACGTGAATAATACAAGCCCCTCCCCCTCCCCCTCAACCAACATGACGTAATATGTATTAACCATAACACAAACATCGTTTTAAACAGAGCAATGAAACCTGTAATTCTAACCTGACTCTCAGATCCAAAATGTTTTCCGTGATCGCCTTTACAACAAAAACGTTCACCCACCGTAAAGTCATATTGAGTATGATGTACATATACAGAACAACATCGACGGACGTTCAATAATTGATCTTCGATTAGTTATGGATAAATTCAAAGTAATTTACACCTTATTTTAGGACAGTCGACATGATTAACTAGTTTTTGCCTGTTATAAACTAACCTATAATTGTAATAACGACACGTAACATTTTAATCCACTGAAATGTGTAATAAAATCAAGTGCATGAGAAAGCTAGAACATAATAGGGGAAAATACGTCTTTCATTTGCGAAATATTGAAACCTTTATTAAAACATGTATAAGATAATACCATGACTCCTGCCATTCGTCAAAGACATCAGATTCGTCATTAACACTTAGTTAACATGAATATAATTTTTCTTGAAATACAGACTTTAGTAACTTTTCCTTCTGCTGAAAGAAATTCACTTAAAAAATCAGTGGAATAGAAACTTCGGGAAACAAATTATAAAGCCTACGTTCCTACTACAGTTGTCTAGACCAGTGGTATTCAACCTGGGGTACGCGTACCCCCGGGGGTTAGCGAAGACATCTTTGGGGGTACGTGAAATTTAAAAAAGAAATTATTTTATGATAAACACCGAATAATCAGTAATGTAATTTATTTAATTTATTTTAGATGTAGATTATATACTATGTATAACTTGAATTATACACCAACAACTTTGGGGGTACAAAGTTGAAGAGAAATTATATCTGGGGGTACGATAACAAAAAAGGTTGAATACCACTGTTCTAGACCAGTGGTATCAACCTGGGGTACCCGTACCCCCGGGGGTACGCGAAGACATCTTAGGGGGTACGTGAAATTTAAATTTTTTTTATGATAAACATTGAATAATCAGTAATGTAACTTATTTAATTTATTTTAGATGTAGTTTATATACTATGCATAACTTGAATTATACACCAACAACTTTGGGGGTACAAAGTTGAAGAGAAATTATAT
>NW_019060011.1:656383-667707 GCF_000696155.1 Zootermopsis nevadensis
CAGACTTCAGGATATACAATACTATGACAGGTCATGGGAACTAAATATACCTGGGGTTCTCAAAAGTTTGAAAGAGGGGTTTTCAACCCATGGCCTGCGGGCAGAGTGCAGTCAGTAAGTACGTATAAAGATGCTTGCAAAAATTGTTATAATACTTTACCATCTAGTACAGTGGTATTCAACATTTTTTGTTCGCGTACCCCCAGATATAATTTCTCTACAACTTTGTACCCCCAAAGTTGTTGGTGTATAATTCAAGTTATACATAGTATATAATCTACATCTAAAATAAATTAAATAAATTACATTACTGATTATTCAGTGTTTATCACAAAATAATATATTTTTTAAAATTTCACGTACCCCCTAAGATGTCTTCGCGTACCCCCAGATATAATTTCTCTACAACTTTGTACCCCCAAAGTTGTTGGTGTATAATTCAAGTTATACATAGTATATAATCTACATCTAAAATAAATTAAATAAATTACATTACTGATTATTCAGTGTTTATCACAAAATAATATATTTTTTAAAATTTCACGTACCCCCTAAGATGTCTTCGCGTACCCCCAGATATAATTTCTCTACAACTTTGTACCCCCAAAGTTGTTGGTGTATAATTCAAGTTATACATAGTATATAATCTACATCTAAAATAAATTAAATAAATTACATTACTGATTATTCAGTGTTTATCATAAAATAATATATATATTTTTTAAATTTCATGTACCCCCTAAGATGTCTTCGCGTACCCCAGGTTGAATACCATTGATCTAGTATAATAAAATGAAGTTAAGAAGTACGCAGACAGCGTTAACAATTCTGTCTCGTTCAACCAAGGGTCTCAATTATAAACTTTGATAAAAATTGGCACAATTATTCTACAGTTACATGGGAAAACATTAAAATCGCATATTGTTTAACTGGGCATCTATCTAAAATAATTACGATTTAACGGAAAAGTGTACTGGTCATAAATATTTATTTATTATTATTTAGTGTTCTGTCTGACGACAGGTCCATATGAACAGGATCCTTCCATCCTTTTCTCGGACTGGGACCTGTTCATATACGTTCTTGGCAGATGATCCAGAAGTGGTTTGCCATTGCCTTCTTCTGTGTGTGAATGGAGTAATTGTTGGGATGCCACGGAGGAAAACTCCGTGTTGCCTAGACCACGGCCTTGCCCAACACAAGTTATAAATTCGGGCACCGCCGGGAATCGAACCCGAGACCCCAGGATTACAAGGCCAGCGTTCTAACCGCTAGACCACCGTGGCTCCTGGTCATAAATATGCGTTGCATTTTTCTCGACAACTTCAGTTTTTAAAATTTTTTGTCGTTCGATTTTAATAAAAACTGGAAGACTCGTCAAAACAAAATTTAATGTAAATCGCTTCAGTGGTTCTCCAGTTTTGACATGCGAAAGACACACGCTTTCGCTTCGTTTCGTAATATTTTCGACCACTAAATATGTTGCTGAAATTACTGTGTACAATGATCCTGACAAACGCCAAGGTAAATATACATATCCGAAGACCACACCCAAAACATCTTACCATTCAACTCGATACATTTACTCAGGCTTGTGAAGTACAGAGGCCATGAATATTAAGCTTAATTAGTTCAATTTAATCAAGTAAAACGACACGAACATTGGAGAGGCGCCACTGAACCATTAGGTATACACACAACTTCATATAAAATTGACTTCTCGTTACAATTTCAACGACGCCCAAAATATCAGATAGAAAACACAATTCAAAACAGAATTTAATGTTAAATACGATGGGCCTACATACTTTAGTTTCATTATCTTACATTTTTATTCTTTCCTACTCTCTCTTTTAATTCTCTTCTCCAATAATCTACTAAAGTATTTCGCGCACTGTTTGTTAACGGTTAGAGAATTTAGAGAAGCAAATCATAAAATAAAATAACACGAACAGGAAACTGTAATTATTAAACACTGAAGATGAAGTCAACACGTTCCTCCGAAACTTTGACAATCACCTACAAGACCACACCGTACCCCCAAGTCATGAGACTACAGTCGAAATCTTAACAGTCCTGAAATCCTCAGTGTCTTTACCAGTTCCTTCGTACTTGAGAACCAGGCGTTAACGTGGTCTAAATCAGTGGTATTCAACCTTTTTTGTTCGCGTACCCCCAGATATAATTTCTCTTCAACTTTGTACCCCCAAAGTTGGTGTATAATTCGAGTTATACACAGTATATAATCTACATCTAAAATAAATTAAATAAATTACATTACTGATTATTCAGTGTTTATCATAAAATAATATTTATTTTTTTAAATTTCACGTATCCTCTATGATGTCTAAGCGTACCCCCAGATATAATTTCTCTTCAACTTTGTACCCCCAAAGTTGTTGGTGTATAATTCAAGTTATACATAGTATATAATCTACATATAAAATTAATTAAATAAATTACATTACTGATTATTCAGTGTTTATCATAAAATAATATTTTTTTTAAATTTCGCGTACCCCCTAAGATGTCTTCGCGTACCCTCGGGGGTACGCGTACCCCAGGTTGAAAACCACTGGTCTAAGGTGCGTAAGTGAGCCAAAAATTCCTAGAGTCCTTCTTGGCTCATCAATGTCCGTCTGTATTATCCTTTTGAAACACAATTACGGCAGTGAAATGTACCCCGCGTATGAGTGGGTCTATTTAAGGCGGTTTAAAAATGATTTTAGACAACCTCTACAATTAAGTAGCCAGGCTATTGGTAACTCTCCAAGCAATCTAACCTCGGAGCTACATTACGATGGGCGGTCATAATTCATGCTTAGCCAATTTTGAGTACGGTAGGTGGATGGCTGAATCTCAGAGCCGATATGGACTGAGTACGGAAAAGTTCTGTCCTTGACGGTAGTCGAACTGAGGCCATCAGTCCGTATCCTACTATTTCACTGATATATACCAGACAACACCCATCGACTCCACAACAAATAATGATGATGATAACAGCAACTGTAAGCTTATCATTTTAATTTCAAAAACATCTAAATTACATCTATGGTAAACACTACACTGTGTAACTAAAAAATATTACCAGTTTAGAAACAGCACACATTTTGGTAAAGATATTGAAGTGTCACTATATTTTGGATGTAATTTCAAGAAGCTAGAGTTTAATTAGCCTTTAATTAGACTTCAATTGGCCGTGACTCACGGACACGTTGTCTTGGAAGATGGTGCGAAAATAATAATAAAAAATAATAACTGAAAAATTATTTCAAAACACATGATACATTTAATAAACGTAATGGATACACAAAAAAAAAATATAAAAATATATTTAGAGTACTGGAATAAATACTATAAACCTACTTTAAAGTCATTTATACAATACTTATAAACCTTTAGTATATTAATCGTTACGAAGCAAGAGGTAATATTTTACAAGATGTTTATCAAAATTAATTTAATTTACTTCATTTTGCTAGAGTACGAAGTGAAATATCTCCGCGGACGGTAAAACACGTCAAGGAGAAGGAAATTCTAAGTACAGTCTGATAAAAGACAGAGCGAGATAAAGTTTTAAATGAGGCACGAAATCCTGTATAATTAATGACTAATGAGTCAACGAGTTTGTAATTAATGACTTCACAAACCAGGGCACCAGCGAGTAGTGGCTGGAGGTGCGTGGATTACACAGCCACAAGAAATAGCATTAAGTTAGGTATCCGACAAATGTATCTTTCGGCCCAATGCAATACAACAAATAATATCGTTATTAAGGAATAAATTAAAAGTTGGCGCGTTTATTGACAGAGCTTTTCGGATTTAATACATGCAAAAACGGAATTTATCCTATTGTGGTTCAAAAAGATAACAGAACGTTTAGGGAAACACGATATATTTTTTGTGTAAAATTAGGCCTCTTAAACAAGGCTGCATTTTCCATATTCATCATTAGTTTCGTTAGCTTCTTTACAATTATAACTTTAGATACATTAATTAATATTAAATTATCTATCATTTCTGACATATTTAATCCTTTTGAGAACATTGGTAACTATATGGACCACCTGCTTCAATAATGCAGAATTTTATATTTATGGGTTTCGTATAATTATCACTATAAACTGAGATTATTTCCTTAAACAGCGTCAACCAATTGATCTTTGTAATGGTGAAGTGTAGTGTTTTCTTCGCGGTACGGACTGATTTACTAAATAATATTTAGACGATCTTCGGCTTCCAAGGGTTAACAGACTAATTTACACAACAAACATTGCCACGGAAAGAGTAATTTTAGCATTGTATTCCTCCGCGTTCGCTACTTACGAGGTAGACGTTCAACCCTGGTACGAAGGTTGGCTTTTCGTTACATCAAAAAATAATCTTCGTAATTTGAATAATACTTTCTCTGACGTTTATACCTTTACACTATCAACTATTATCTCAGGGTAGGAACAGTTTATAAATATGCAATTAATTGCACATCTACGGTAAATGTGACGAATCCACAGTACTTCTGAGAATAATCACTCACAAACCCGCGGGGCACAATTTAAGAACCTCTACTAAACACAGTTTTAGTGATATTTAGTTATACGAGGTGCGATCGGAAATTTTCCAGACTGCGCCTATAAAAACCTGTACACTTATCTCAGGTATTAAATTCATCCATCACCCTCGAAGTAGTTCCCCTGGGAGTGAACACAACGATCCCAGCGCCGCTGCCAAGCCTGGAAGCATCCCTGGAAATCTTTCTTTGCCAGCCTGTCAAGCACCATCTGCGATTCTGCCTGAATCTCTTCTATCGTCTCAAATCGCCTTCCCTTTAGCTGAATTTTCATCTTTGGGAAGAGGAAGAAGTCACACGCAGCTTAGGAAGGAAGTTGCGGTCGGTTCTTGCAAGATCGTTGAGCTCCTGACAAACGAGAAGTCAAGGCGATTCTGCTTCTGGTCCTCAGACAGGAACCTTGGCACAAACTTGGCTGCGATGCGTCGCATGTGTAGGCCGCACCCCCTAGCGGCAGAAGCTCGTACTACATCCGGTTCGCCCTCTATTGACACAGTCTTGAAACTTTCCGATCGCACCTCGTAATTATATACTCCCTCCTCATGAGTCGCCATTTTGCTATGTAGGAAGACCTTGTTCTTGAAGGTCCTTCACTCGATATCGTTGGCAACACAGTAACATATTTCTGCTTTCCGGGAAACTATGTTCTTCTTGTCATTACATTCTGTAATTAGAGTCCCATTTCCTGCATCCCTCCATGTTTCAGAGATGACTACTGCATAAGTAATACGGCAAGGTATATATAAACCAGACGCTATATTGCACTAAAGTCAGTCTACGCTGTATGATCTTAGTCCCATGCGAACTCTCTGTATGCAAAGAGACAGTCGTTATATTTGCCCTATTTGATGGGTATCAGACCTAATCTACAGGCGTCTGGGAAGGAACTGTTTCGTTAAATATTCTAGCCATTAAGGGGCGCCAGGATATCTCAGTCAGTACAATGACTGACTCATCTCGATCTCCGACGGGTAGAGGATATGTTTCCCCTCTGACCTCTGCTTCCAGATCGGCTCTGAGGTCTACCCAGCGACCTGTCCAGTGGCTACCGGGTTCTTTTCTCGGGAGTAACAATGCCGCCGGGCTGGGCCACTGAACCTCTATCTAGGTACGAGATTCAGAATGAGTAAGAGCTATGCTTCCCCAAAGCGTCTGAGGTTTCTTTTCTATCCATTAAGTGTCATTAAAATCGAACTGTTTAAGGTTCATAACGGAATTCGAAAAAACCTCAACATGTTTCCGCCTCAGACAGAATTATATTCAGTACAGTGAAGTTTCGTTGACCGTTGCAAATATACACGTGGGAGTGAGGGGAAAACTACGAAGCGATAGGACATAACGGAGAGATAGCCCAGTCCTTGTTATCGTTGTGAAATTGTTACGTTAAGGCTGTACAAGTAGGACGTGTGTGTTAAGGCATGTGCCTGCTTTGCTAGTGTTTTATAGTTACCCTTGATTCGTAAGATACAGTGTAGTGAGAAATTGTTTCATAAGGTCAACGACTGTGTCGAAATTAAAATGGACAAAATATTTTCCGTAAAAGTATACCTGTTCGGACAGACTCTTTGCCGCCTAAGAGGCTCACTCAACAAAATTTTGTTTATATTTCTTGTTTCTCCGCAGGAGGAGACTAAATTCCGGAAATGCTTGCTACTTCTCAGTTCAAAATATTTTGGCTTCCCGTCTGATTTCTAAGAACCTGAAAATTAAAGTGTACAAAACAATAATCTTGCCTGTTGTTTTGTATGGGTGCGAAACATGGTCTCTCACTCAGAGGGAGGAACACAGATTGCAGGTGTTTGAGAATCGGGTGTTGAGGCGGATATTTGGGCCTAGGAGAGAAGACGATGGGGCATGGAGAAAACTGCATAATGACGAACTTAAAAAAAATTGTACTCCTCCCCCAGTATTGTCAGGGTGATTAAGTCGAGAAGAATGAGATGGGCTGGGCATGTAGCGCACATGGATGGGACAAGAGGTGTGCACAGGGTATTGGTTGGGAAGCCTGAGGGAAGAGACCTCAGGGGAGACCTAGACGTAGATGGAGGATAATGTCAGGCGGGATCTACGGGAGATAGGAGTTGAAGGAGACTGGACTTTGTTGACCCAGGACAGGGCTTTGGTTAATTCGGGTTCGGTAAGCCTTCTGGTTGGTTGGGTCCACTATTTGGGAAGCCTGAGGGAAGAGACCTCAGGGGAGACCTAGACGTAGATGGAGGATAATGTCAGGCGGGATCTACGGGAGATAGGAGTTGAAGGAGACTGGACTTTGTTGACCCAGGACAGGGCTTTGGTTAATTCGGTGATGAACCTTCGGGTTCCCTAAGCCATCTAGTTAGTTAGTTTCTCCGCAGAGTTACACGCCATCTTAGTCTTATAGATTTAACTGCCATAACAGTACTGATTCTTCGTTCCTCTGAGGATAAAATATTTTGTGCGTTGGTTGGACTTTAGAACCAATGACAAAAACCAAAATTCACGTGCCTCTGTCGTAAATCGAAACTCGCAAATCGACCCATAGTCATTATCTTTACTTAGCTACCCCCTCTCATATAATAAAACAATTCTCGAGATATTACGGGATTTGGTAATCAGTTGGAGCGTAGAAATTTAATTTCACGCATCTCATCCCCATTGTTTGCTTCATCTCAGAGATGTCTTATGACCTAAGTGAGGGGAGAAATTGAGTCTGGGCTAAATGCGCTCCAACCGTGGCTGGCTCCAGCCTTTCTGTCGGTGGCAGTAATGAAAGGAAGAAGGGATTTCTGGGCAAGACGCCGACACGCTCAGTCTCGATGCAAATGCGATCTGTCGCTTTTAACTGCCATAACTCAAACTCTGTCTGCGGTCTCTTTTGATTTCGTTTTCTTGAGAAGCGTTAACTATTGTTTGTCGGTGTTGCTCATCTGTTTTTGTAATGCCATCTTTATCCCTGAAGATGGAGGCAGTATCTTACTCAAAACACGTCTACAAGGCATTACAACCCAGGATACTAACAGTATCACAGCTTTACTGTCGTGAAAACGTCAAATCTTACGTAGTTCTGTAAATTGTTCTTTGCGGTTGTGGGAGCCAACTTATTCTGGACTGCTATAGAGTCACATTTATCCCTTCTTATCGACTTGTGCCTCTGTGTTGTAAATAACGACATTTTGTTTAGACTTCGTGGCAATTATTTAAAAATTATACTAATTATTATTGGATACAAGTTTACATATTACTCAGTTTTCTTTAAAAATTTTTTTTGTTAGATGGCTTTCGGCTTCAAATTATAAATTATTCATTTAGAATTAAATGCCATGATTAATCTATACAATAGTTCTTTATAATAGTTGGTGGCTTGCAGTTTAATAAAATGTACAGGGCCGCGAGTTGATAACCCATTGTGCAAAACGTCCACTCGGTAGAAGAAAACATTGTTTCTCCTTAATATGGCCGGATTCGTACAAGCTTGTAAGCCCACAAGTAAAGTTTCTGAAGTGTCATCACATGTAGCTCTGCTGGGAAACAAGAAATGTACACAGATATTTCTTGAGGATTTTTTAAAAGCGGCAGCTTTGACGACAGTTCAATAATAGATTAATATCTCGTCTACTTCTAATATAAAGGCCAATGTCTGTCACGGATGGCTTTGAGTGCGACGTAAAAAAAATTTAAATCAAATTCTGACGGTGGCGTTACTGGTAGCAAGAAATGCAAACGATGCTACGGTGACGCCTCTGGTGGTGTCTGGCGGAATCTGCGTTTAGCGATAGTCCGTGCGCATGTCAAGAATCTTTGTTCAGTCGCCGTAAAGATGTTTTCACATTTAATTCACTGTAAAGGAACTTGGTATTTGTTACTTTTAATAAGATTTTCAAAGATCTTGCTAAAATAAATTATATTAATTTTCAACACAAAAAATTTTAAGCCCCGTAAACTTTGTTAGTTATGCGTTGGACTAGTTTATATGTAATATATAATTAAATGTAACGATAACTTGAAACTGAATCTTTTGAGTTTGGTCTATTAAATTAAATGGAAATGGAAATAACGTCTTTAAGACAATTTTTCATCTACTTTAGCCCAATAAGCTGTGTCGATTGTCTCTTGTCTCAAATCAGGCTGGATCCCTGAAATACCTCTGGCATAATTATCTGACCTGAAGACTGCAGCCCTCCTGAGTTTTTTTTTCAGTGAAAATCTCTTCTACCTTCGCTTATCGACCAAGTCCCCCCACCCAGCGTGCGCGCGGACATTGCTACCTCTCGTCTTCACTTTCTCCACTATTTCCTGACGTTTCCTCATTTTACCTTTCATTTCCTTCCCCTGCGTAAGTTCTTTTTTCGCACTTTCTCTCCTTTCGCCAATTTCGTTTCCCAAGTCTTCAAGTTGACTCACATTTGTAAATGTTACTCCCGATATGATGCAACACAGTTCATATCGAACATCGACAGTTGTACGTATCCATCGATTTACGAATTCCTCCTACAACGAAACATGTAATTTTCTTCAACTTACGAAGATTATATCAAATCTAAAACTTCTTGACGATGGTGAAGAGTCATTTGAATAAAAATTTCCTTGGATATTATCCATCGTCTAGTAAAATATAAAATATATATTTTATACAAAACATTTTATACAAAATATATATTTTATATTTTACTAGACGATGGATAATATCCAAGGAAATTTTTCTTCAACTTACGAAGATTATATCTCAAGAAGTTTTAGATTTGATATAATCTTCGTAAGTTGAAGAAAAATTTCCTTGGATATTATCCATCGTCTAGTAAAATATAAAATATATATTTTATACAAAACATTTTATACAAAATATATATTTTATATTTTACTAGACGATGGATAATATCCAAGGAAATTTTTCTTCAACTTACGAAGATTATATCAAATCTAAAACTTCTTGACGATGGTGAAGAGTCATTTGAATAATGATTATGGATTTATAGATTATTTTAACGACAGTTTTCAGCTAAAGAGTTCGTACAGCGACAAATGTTAAGGTATATGCCAGCGATGAATTAGAAAGGATTCAGAAGAAGAAGAAGAAGAATACGTCTAATTTAAGCAAACCTATTACATTAAACATGAAAAATCTCCGATAAAATAGCAGGTCTCTGGGCCGAGGTTCAAACACAGACCCTCCAGAATACGAAGGCAGGACGGCAAATGTATCTCTTGTCGCCACTGAAGTATGAATCTGTGTCCAATAAACATTTATTAATTATTTTCTTGAACAATTACGACTAATCCAAGAAACAATAATTGCATTTAAATGAAGTTTCGAAAACATAAATAAGTTATATAAATTGGATTTACATAATATGAATCATAATCAACGATAACAGGTTCTTAGAAATGACAAAGCTACGTAACAGATTATCAAAATTAGACATCGGAAAAGTTTTCGATTATATTATGTGACCAATTTTATATACCATTTCGGGCTCTGTCCCCGGCGGATAAAGTAAGCTGGTACCTCAATCAGTTTCGTCTACATTTATATACCATTTCGGGCTCTGTCCCTGGGGGATAAAGGAAGCTGGTACCTCAATCAGTTTCGTCTAATGCCGGCCTTAAAATGCACTGAGCTATTACTACCAGTACACTTAAATGACGCAGTGTTTGAACACTTAACCTCGCAGGCATAATTAGCAACAGTGTGCCAATTGAATGAAAACCAGTTGGCTGCAGTCAGAGATATGCAACTGTTACACATTTTAAATATCGTCAAAATTACCAGAACAGGGTTAATCTGTGTGTCACTGTTCAGAACGAAATTTATCATAGGTGTCTTCGATTAGACTTACAGTTAAAAATACTTTTATAATATATCAAAATCCTCTTTTTATTAATCAATAAAATTTAATTCCGCAATTTTATTTTGAGGGGGGGGGGTTCACTTAATATTTATTAATTTTTATTATATTATTATTTATTATATTATTATTTGCATCTGTTGTAAAGTAACACGGGAAACAGATTACACAGAAACTTAACATAATCGAAAAAATGTCCTTAGTCTTGAGGACCTGCAGTGAAGAACATTGTAAAATTAAAATTAAATATCAAGTATGAATAATTATTTATTGGTATTTGTTCATAAAACTTTAAACATTTTCGAACCATTCGATTCACATGATAGAAATATTCTCCTTACAAAATTAAACAGAATACTTCAATAAAATACCTAAAATAGCAAAGCATATATCATTCTATTTCAGAGGTTTTTTTTATAAAAGATTCAGCCTGCTATTAAACACGTTAAAGGTGACATATATTTAATTTTGTGAAAATACAAACCTCAATTTTAATTTGCCCGCTACAATATTATTATCGGCGAAAATATAAACTCATTCCAATGAGATATTTAAAATAGCAAAGATCCATTTTTAAAAATGCGGATTCTCCGATTAGGGTCAAATATTTACACTCTTATTTATGTACTTCGTGCTAGGAATGTATCAATTTGATGTGCTCCTATTATTAATATCATTAAAATACCATCGTTATACAAGTGTGAAATTGTAATAAGTGAGCACATTTAAAAATCAAAAGCCCACTGGAAGACAGAGAAACGTTGATTATGCATTAAAGGATGTGAGATGTGTGTCGTCTCAAAATAAATGCAAAAGTTTCATCACTTCCGGTACGATACTGTCTCGCGTGTAGTAATTGTAACAGGAGCTTAACGTGGCGCGCAGTGGTATTATTTCAGGTTGAAACCCCGATATGGTTACTCGCTGGTTGCCCT
>NW_019060011.1:667824-680271 GCF_000696155.1 Zootermopsis nevadensis
TCCCCCCCCCCCCCCCCCCAAACCGTGATATCGCGGAATTGTGTAAGGAGTAGGGGATAGAAAAGTTCGAAATAATTTAAAATAGTAAACTTTCATATTAAATTAATATACCAGTAACATTACGCCAAGTTTCTCAACATTAAATGAAATTTAAATAGTACAAAAACAATAACAAATTAAGAGATTATGTTTTAAAATTATAAAGAATATATCTTTATATATTCATCTCTGCAGCTTCAATGTGGTCAGTTTTACTTAATCCTTAATGGCGACCAGATTATTTAATAAAAATTAATGAAAGTAATTACAAAGTAATCACCAAAAATTATTGCTCAATGTTTCTATTATTAAAATGATGTTTCCACATTTTAGTGACTTCATTTGAGAATTGGACAAAATATTACAACAGATTAAAATTATACATTCTCTTACATTTTAATTAAAAATATGATGACGACTCTGGAACATAAATCACTTAAACGCTGAGACCCTGGAAGTCGAATTCATTCCTTATTTGTTTTTCAAACAGGCTGAGAAATCCTTGCGCCATAGATCACGTGCACTCAGCCCTGGCTACAGCACTGTTTGGACCAACTGAACCTGAGTTCAAGATCCAAAAACTTGGCCTAAATGTATTTTGTGTGGATGAAAACTCTCGTAGGAATGTGACATTCCGTTTCTTCGAGTCCCCATAACATTTATTTAACACACAGGCCCTACTTTCTGTAAAAACGCTCAAAACATGCGAGTTAAACAGTTCAATTCAGTTGTACAACTAAAAAATAATATAATACCTGAGATTTTATATAAATTACATTGTTCTTGTAACTGAGTTAGGGGTCGCGCACCACAATTTTATAATCACTGCTGTAATATTCATAAAATGGATAAAAAAAAACATAATTTCTCATGACTGTCTTCTGGGATGTCTCTCAGATATTTACGGACATTTCGAGGAACTTACTGCTTCCATTATCAGGATGGTAATCGTCCTAATGACAGACTACACGGTTACAATATCCCACAAGACGTATTCAGCTTTATACACGTGCCTTCACACACGCGCTGAGTTCAGTATCAACAATATTTATGTCTGGAAATGAAGGCTTTTGCTAGACTCGCAGTATTGCCAACATTGACAGCAAAAACACAGTGAGCGTGAGTTTGTGTTCTAGAGGTGAATCCAGGTCGTGCAACCTTCAAATTCTGTCTAATAAGGTGACACTGACATCCGGTGTGTACTCATTGATGAGGAAAGTGGGCGTGTTACTTGTCGCTTAAAAGATTTCTCTTGCAACACATATTTCGCACTGTGCTTAACCTGACTCACACTTTGGATATTATTATTTTAGTTTCGAAAGAATAACCGGTGGGAATAAGCCTTCCTCTCACATCTTCAGTCGACAAATCCGTATTTTTCAACACACAAACAACTGCCTCACACAAAACACATTTATAACTCATTCAAATAACAAATTCGTCGATTCTCGACTTCTCGACTGATGACATAATACTCCCATTTCCGGTGGATTTATCAAAATTTATCCCCGGGCTTAAAAACACGCTTAAAAGGTTAGCAGAGGTAAAATTCCACGTTTTCTTAACCTCGGCACCAGAATTAGTTGAGCTTTCAGCTTCAGATACCGGCTGGCCAATCAAATTCCGTTTCTGATTGGCCAAGTGAACATCGTATCCAGTCTTGACACTTCGGCGAAGACACGTGTCTCCGCACCTGTCAGAGATCGAAGCCCTGCCATCTAGCCATTAACTACATATTTTTAGTGACCTGAGCAATC
Organism: Zootermopsis nevadensis; assembly: GCF_000696155.1. Next base: position 669,621 of record NW_019060011.1, read on the forward strand.
AACGCTCACTTGTTTAAATAAATATTTAAATCTTGAGTAGACATCTAGCTTAAAAACTATAAACATTGTGCATTATTTCAAAATTTAATGTCTGTTGGCCTATGACGTGTCCGCGTGACATCATTTTGGAACTGATGACGTGAGGCATCATTGAATTACGTAGGAATTGTGTTAAAGCTCGCAAAAGAAATAGTATATGAAGTTAAACGCGATTCGCTGTGTGGTTCAAAGTAATATAGCGAGGAATAAACAGAGATAAATACACTGCTTTTCAAATATTTCAGTGCTTCACTAAGTCAACGAAGCAACGTCCTTGAAAAATTGACAGTCGTCGGATTCGTCAAACATTCCTTACCGAAAGTCAATGATTCTTCACAAGATTCCATGACCTCAGCCAGATGAATCCATTCCACATCCTATTTTTTTTAAGTTTTATTATAAGTCAAGTTGAGACAATAACAAATGCATTGGAATACATATATATTATATTATTACGTATGCAAAACATGTTCATTTTTATATCCCAAAAGTTCGACATTACGTAAAGATAAAAACTGGGTTAGAGATGAGTAAAATTTTATACGAATGAATTCCTTGCTAGTTTGAAGGTTTTCAAACTGGTACATTTTATGGCGTATAAATTTCTTTATATTGGCAACACCTACCGTCCACATATTTATTGGAGTTACCATTAACTAACTAGACTAATGCGTATTCCACTGCTTTATTTATGATTGTTTCGTCCAAGACCTACACTTGTTAGCCGTCTTATAAATTTAAGATTTTCGACGAGATTTCAAGTTCTCACGGCGACGAGAAAAATACTTTTTTCTGGAATATTGCACCGCGAAATCTGGTAGAAATTGACCGACATTTCAGAGGTGCTTACCGCCTCTTAAACGTCTGCAAATTTCTACCAGAATACACGGTGCAATATTCCAGAAAAGAAAAAACAGCCATCTTCTAATTTATAAATTTATTTTGGGAAAATATTCAGATATAAATATACAAATACTTCCAATATTCACATATTAAATACAATTTTATAAAAAGGGAAATATTATTTGTAGTTTCTAATTTTAATTATCTGAGTAGGTTTCTTGTTTAACGTTAAAGATAAGTCACGAATTTGTAATTAATTTCGTCTATTACTTGTTAGGAAATGCCATGCTGTTGATGAATAAAAATGACTGTTCACTGCACAGCAATGCCACTCTTGAATCAGAGATTGAGTGCATGACCTCAAGCTCTCCGGAAATGTCGTCACAACACCGTTCTTGGACGTCTGCTCTAGTGTAAATACAATTGGTGAAAGCTTGAACCAAGTACAGATACGGCACGAAGCAAGAAATTATTCGTTCAGCGTGTATTTTAGCAGTTTCTTTATTGTCGTGGTAAATGAAACGTCATGTCGGTTCCGTTCGTTTACAAATAGAATTGACCTCAGTAATGTGGCCTCTGACTTCCTTTAACTTATCTTCCTGTCGAAAGTAAAACATCGAGATCTTGTGCAAGATTTATCGTAAAAATAATTTCAGGTGACTAAAACGTGAAAGAAAAAAAGTGTCCACAACTCTAAGAAACTATTTGTAATGGCGCTAATCCGTTGCTATACAGATATTCATATCACTATAATTCTGCTCGCCCAATCCAAATTAAAATCATAAATTCCCAGTTTAATTCTCCGATTTACGTCTAATTTATGTTGTAATTTCTTATATATCTTAATTCTACAACATTAATACAAATTATTATTTTATTTTAATCTAACTCTTCACCGACACTGAAGCATTTGTTATCCAAAATTCGTTCAATTCAATTTTATATTTATCTTTCACAAAGCAACCTCTGCGATTGTACTTAAGTACATAATTATCTCTGTTGTTTCATTTGTTTAGATACAATATTCATGCTCGCCGTTGCAAAATTAAAAACACTTCAAGCATTTCCTTGCATGAGTCAAAATTTTTTTTATAATCCACTCATTTTATTCTGAAACAGAAATTTATGTACCGTTGGACAAAACTTATAGCAAACCCAGGCAATTATGTTAAACAAAACGCTGGTATAATTCTACGCAGAAAAGTCTTTCTCAATAAGTTAACACACGCTCAGCTTGTAATCTATGCCAAGGTCTTTCAAGTGGTCTCTTCCCTTCACGGGTGTTAACCAAACATAATAAAACGGCCTTTGTCATGTTGACTTTCAGCATAAATGAAGGTTTAGATGTCGTTTCTGACAGTCGTATGGTAGACTGAATGGAACACACGCATTAAACAAAACTCTGTTTCAGACTGACGTATTTCAACCAAAGTTTCACCAGGCTATACACTTAAAGCACAATCCTTTCTATAAATTCCTAAATTACATTTTTGATGACAGTAACGTGGATATAGCTTTATGAAACAGGTAGTGAAATCGAAAAGTGATTTCGAAAAGCAAGATTCTGTATATAATCATTAATAACATAAAAAATAAAGAGGCCTTCCCTTGTGTTGCAAAATACATAGACACTGCTGTCAGATCGCCAAATCGTTACGAACGCGAATATTAAGATACTAACTAACTAACTAGATGGCTTACCGAACCCGAATTAACCAAAGCCCTCCACCGGACCCTGTCCTGGGCCAACAAAATCCAGTCTCCTTCAACTCCTGTCTCCCATAGATCCCGCCTGACATTATCCTCCCATCTACGTCTAGGTCTCCCCAGCGATCTCTTCTCCTCAATCTTCCCAAATAGTGGACCCAACCAACTAGATGGCTTAGGGAACCCGAAGGTTCATCACCGAATAAACCAAAGCCCTCCACTGGACCCTGTCCTGGGCCAACAAAATCCAGTCTCCTTCAACTCCTACCTCCCATAGATCCCGCCTGAGATTATCCTCCCATCTACGTCTAGGTCTCCCCAGCGGTCTCTTCCCCTCAGGTTTCCCAACCAGTACCCGGTGAACACCTCTTGTCCCATCCATGCGCGCTACATGCCCAGCCCATCTCATTCTTCTCGACTTAATCACCCTGACAATACTGGGGGAGGAGTACAGATTTTTAAGTATGTTAAGATACTTTACGCTAATTTATGTTTTGCCATCCAGAATCTGACTTTGAGACTTCATCATTCCTGTGGCATCATCTAATCAAACTGTTTTTTCTGCTCTCAGACGAAAGTACGTGTTCGTCACGGCCAAATCATCGCAAATCAAGTAAAACACTGAAAAAATTATATAATCGTGCTAATCTTGTACTTACCCTTGTGGTCCCATTTTGTTCATCGTGTTCATGGCAGCCATCTGTTGGTGCATGTTGATGGCGGATGTGTCTGACGGGTTTGCCGCCACGCAGGGGCCTATACCCTCGCCTCACCTTCACGCCACCTCAGCGATGAGGTGACACCTGCAATCAGAGGGGGGAGGGAACAAAAAAAGACAAATTAGTGAACTGATACCACCTGCCAAACGTATGTTTCGTTCCAAAAACAACAATTGATATTACTAATTTCCTTACAACAAAAGTCTTTTTTTGAGTTCGGTGGCACAAAGCAACATGATATTAGGACATCCTCTTGAAACCTTGAATAAAAACCAGTCTTTGTTTACGTCAAAGGGACGCCAGATTTGTACTCAAAAGAGACAAATAAAAAAGATATAAGACTTTAAGCATTTTCGTGTGTTCTTTTCGATGCCTCGGAAATTGTGGTCTGGCTTGAATAGAAAGACAATTTTAAAAGTTGAGAAATACTAACACGAAATACAATTCTGTATTCTTTTCAAGTTACTGTAAGTTATTTAGAACTTATTATTAATAACGTAATACGGCGATAAGTATCTTATTCACGCTCAACAAAACAAACCAAAATCATTTTTTCCTCCAAAAACCAAAGGACAGAAATTGTTTTTCTCCAACTTGTGGTCCGCGGATTGCTATCGGTCGGAGGCTTAATTTAAACCAGTTCACAAATCATACTAAGCGTCACAAGATAAAAGGTAAACGAACATAACAATTAATATCTTATAACCAACTAGCGGTTAGAACGCTGGCCTTGTAATCCTGGGTTCCGGGTTCGATTCCCGGCGGTGCCCGAATTTATAACTTGTGTTGGGCTAGGCCGTGGTCTAGGCAACACGGAGTTTTCCTCCGTGGCATCCCAACAATTACTCCATTCACACACAGAAGAAGGCAATGGCAAACCACTTCTGGATCATCTGCCAAGAACGTATATGAACAGGTCCCAGTCCGAGAAAAGGATGGAAGGATCCTGTTCATATGGACCTGTCGTCAGACAGAACACTAAATAATAATAAATAAATAAAATAACCAACGACCCAGAAGTGGAGATACAGAGTCGTGCTACAAAGCTCAGACTATTACAATACGAAAAGACCAACAATTAAATCTAAAAATATTTAATAGGGCTTAGCGAATATTCAATGTGCATGATACCTAGGTAAAAACGTTACCAACACAGCAATTTTTTCACTGGAAATAAAATATACCAACTTAATAGAATTGTTTTATCTTGGCACTGGCCACTGGATAGATAAATAAGATAAACGATCTGAGTCACTTTTTGTCTCCAGACAGGAAGGAAACTGTTTTCCGCAATTGCGGTTTTTCGAAGAAATCTAATTCTTACAATTAAACACGGAAAAGGCGCGTAATTTATATCCATACAATGAACATCTCTGTAGGAATTCGTTTCATGACGACACCAGACCGCAGTAGGATCCGGAATCTTGATCAGACATACGACAAATACAATGTGACGATGATGTCCATTAGGTCACGCAAGGCGAGATTGAAATTCAGTGTTACATCACTGATTACGGTTGCCGTGAAACAGAACCGGTTCCGATATGTTCATAAACAAAAATTTACTTCGCCATCATTGTCAATGTGACTTTTAATCCGTGTACCAACGCCATAATATTTTAAATAATTTATAATATAACGTGGTTTCTGTAGAAGTATCACAGTACGCCTACGAAGAATATAATCCGGAAAAAATAATTTAGAATTACGCCTGACGTATGATCGCCACTTGCAATATTATGACCAATCATACTCACTATTAAGAATAAAAAAATATGCACATGAACGAACCTTTCATCCATTCAAACTTAAAAACAGTCTATATGTAGGCCACTAACGAGAGACAACATTACAAGTACTATTGTCCGCATCAACTAACTCGGCATGACGGTCTGCGCATGCTCTGTTCAGTATTTCCTTCCAAAACATTTCTCAGCGACACGCGAGGCGGAAGCCCGAACTGCATGCACCAGGGAATTGAATAAAGCTGTTCTCCAGAGATAATTGCGGTCAGAGAAAAGCTAACGTGTTGCAGACAAACATATGACGAACAGTTGTTGACTACTGTTCAAATGACCAAGTTATTTTAAGAAACAGCACGTACCTTGATTAATAACAGTTTTCCAGACTTATTTTTTTATTTAGTGTTCTGTCTGACGACAGGTCCATATGAACAGGATCCTTCCATCCTTTTCTCGGACTGGGACCTGTTCATATACGTTCTTGGCAGATGATCCAGAAGGGGTTTGCCATTGCCTTCTTCTGGGTGTGAATGGAGTAATTGTGGGGATGCCACGGAGGAAAACCCCGTGTTGCCTAGACCACGGCCTTCAGGTCCATATGAACATGATCCTTCCATCCTTTTCTCGGACTGAGACCTGTTCATATACGTTCTTGGCAGATGATCCAGAAGTGGTTTGCCATTGCCTTCTTCTGTGTGTGAATGGAGTAATTGTTGGGATGCCCCGGAGGAAAACTCCCTGTTGCCTAGACCACGGCCTTGCCCAACACAAGTTATAAATTCTGGCACCTCCGGGAATCGAACCCGAGACCCCAGGATTACAAGGCCAGCGATTTTTTTCCAGACTTACAGACTCACAAATGCAGCAGTGGTATCCAAAGTCATTGTTGAGATAATATGATCCATGGTAATTGGTGCAACAAAGCGATCCAATAATCACCTCGGGCCATTTGGGGTTTCTTAATTCCTTACAGAAACGCGACAGACAGAGATGGGAGGGCCCATTAGGTGTCCTTCGCTCGCTTTCGAGAATACCTAATAATAAATTAATCCATAAGTCGTATCAGCTTCAGAGGTTTTACAAATTAATCTTCCTCAAGCCGAACTTCGCCCAATAAATTCAAAACTCATTATTCTTTCACAGTCAAGCCATTTTGTTACTAAGAATGTGCCGATGGATAACTGATTCAGGTAAAAAGATGTGATACCGTTGAATCATTCACCTGAAAATATAAGTCCAATTTATAATATTCTCCAAAGCTAAAGATATTTAATAACCATCAAAAAATAATCATATCAAAATCTATGAACATTTTTGAACTCAAAATAGATAAACCCAATACGACTGGACCTCATCTTTAAATAGTTTTATTTCACGTTAAATAATGCTAATTTTCTGTGAGGCGTGTAAACACATACAGAATGCAGTACAATAGAAATTATAAAACAATTAACTAATACTTAAACAATACGGATTGTCGAAAATTGTCATCAAAATACAGAAAGTAACTCTTCCGTCTTCGTTTATAAAACAAGGAATCCCACATAAAAAGCCCATCTCTTTTCTCAGTACTGGATTTTATGGTTGGAAACTGATCAATTATTTAATTTTGAAGTGACAGTGCTACCGTACAGAAACATAAACATTTGACAGCGGTTAGAACGCTGGCCTTGTAATCCTGGGGTCTCGGGTTCGATTCCCGGCGGTGCCCGAATTTATAACTTGTGTTGGGCAAGGCCGTGGTCTAGGCAACACGGAGTTTTCCTCCGGGGGCGTCCCCTGTTTCTCCGTGGCATCCCAAAGTACAACACGCTCCAAGAGTGACCTCACGCCTGACTTATCATATCATAGCTAGCGACACTGTGGCAAGTACTTGAAGTAGCGGTGCTGTTCTGGAATGATCTGCTTCTATTTCCTTGAATATTTTCGTTCATACGGTCAGTCCGTTAGCTCCGATGCGAGACAAGGAAGCTAAAACTGCTAAGTGCCGTTGCTACGTGCAGTTGAGCGAAACCAAAACAGAGGTAGCATTACCGTACCAAAGAGGGCGTGTATCAATGCACTTCAGAATCCTCTTTGCATGAACACTCAGCTCCTACCCATGCTGAACCCCTGTCAGGTCTCACACGTTCATGAACTTATTTACAGCGTGTTTGTAAAATTTTCAACACGTTTAAATTCCATCTGGTGTCTGAGATGCGCACTAAAATTTTGAAATCGATTTGGGTTTTAATTAGTAACCATTAAATTTAACCCACATATTACATGTTTCTCAAAATTAACTTTTTCGAGTTTCTAAAAAAAAACGACTCATTGTACAAAGAAATTTTTAAATTAAACAAACTACGACTTTAGTTTGAACTGTTTTTCGACATGGTGAATATTTCAAAAAGGCACGACGAGACCATTTACTGATGTGCATGTAACTTCACAACGAATATCTCAACACACAAATATCAAATCAGTCATGTGACAAACGTTTCGGAAAATATACTGCCTCCATCTTCAGATCGTAATTAATGTTTTAAGTGTTTCATTCGTCTGAGACGTTACTGTAGTAACAAAAGGTGTCTTTTCTTTTTAAATGCACAATAAATTATAGACTTACAGAATTCGATACAGCGTATGAGCTGTCGTTTAATAACTATGTGACATTTTAAACAGAAGACTCAGCATTGCTAACACGTAACTTAGCAATCTGACCTGATGTTATGTTAATGAAATCCTCGTTATCAACATTATTTGTCACAGATCTCTTCAGCGAAACCTGTTCGTAATTAAGTCCCAAGGACCAGGACTATTTAAAATTTCAAAGATGTTTCAGTTTGACATCTAGATATAAACTATTGCATTTTAAATACTCCAAGTACTTATCTATATATTACCTTCTCTGTCTTTTGCAAATGGACGCTTCTCATCAGAACTCTGTACGTATTCCCCTATTACTTAATCCAAGCAGCTCATAAAAACGCTTAGATAACCCTCATAGGATACGCCATGTAATTTAATAGGCAAGACTTTAGATTCTCATGGCGGAGAGTTGAGAATATCATCTGGAAAGATGCACATTGCAGTCTTACAGAAGTTCGCCGACGTTTCAGACACGTTTGCTGCCTCGATAATCTACCGCATTACACGCCGTCTTTCCAGGTATATACTGGGATAGTAGCTTAAATTAGGCCACGACCACCTCCTTCCACATCCTTCCAATATAACAAAATATCCGATCACTCAACGCTATGATGTAACATCTCAAATATTTACAGCGTCGTTAAAAACTCATACATAAATAAAAAAAGCGTTTATCGTGGGTGATCCGGTCCTCTAAGCAAATGTCAGGATAGTAGCTTAAATTAGGCCACGACCACCTCCTTCAACATCATGAACGAACTTGGTGGTTCTAGAATCCTTGAAGGACCTTGGCCTTCTCATATATGGGAGGTTTCTTGCACCGTTTAGGTATCTGGTAAGACTCCTTCGACAAACGACCAGTCCACAACAAACATAAGAAAGAAGACAAACATCCACTCCTTGAACGGGATTCAAACACACGATCAGTGTCCGAATAACCAAGACCCCAGACCGCATGGCCACTGTAACCGGTTTCAAACATAATTCACAAATCATTATTCATCAATCATCCTTTCATCTGAGTCTAGAGGCTTACAGGTCCAGTTTCTGCCACTGAAGGCGTCGTTAAATAAGCCACAAATATAAAATCAATGCTTGGAAAGGCACTGGAAATATATGAAACCGCTCGATGACCTTGCCCACATCTTCGTGTGAAGGATGCCATAATGTAAGCTATAGTAAATATCGGGCGAGGCGAGGCTACAACACACACAATACAGCTAGAGACCATCCTCCAAGCAGAAGAACTCTTTTCTGAACGGTTCACCTGACGTAATTACACTCAACAACGTGGCCTGCAATTTCATTTCGTGACAGCCACAGTACAGGCTGTTTCCAAACGTTAAAACATCAGGGATTTGGCTTGAGATCAGAGATCATCACTTCACCGGTACAACCCAGCATCATGGCGACAGCAGCGAAATCTTAAATCATGTTCTGACATCTTGTTTGCATGTGCTGCTGCTGCTGTTTCAGAATTTGTCATAAACGTTTACACCTACTCAAGAATGATAATATTAATATGTTGTTTATTCCTAGACCTTAAAACGTATATTCCATTTATTTTTATTCACAGGCAAGATCATACAAATTAGACTAGATTATTTTAAGATGAGCTGAATAAATTCAAGTCTGAGATAGCTGGGAAGGACAGTATATATATATATATATATACAGGGTGAGTCATAAGTATGTTTACAAACTTCGTGTGCGTGTTTCAGAATCAAAAAATAAGAAAAAATGTTCTTATGAACATGGGGTCGCAATTGTTTCATTTTCGAAATAATAGCCAAAAATAAGTTTCAATGTAGACCTTTATTGCCAAGTATAAGGACAGGGATATTTCTTTATAACAGATGCTCAAAGGTTGTTCCTCCATTCTCCACACATGCCCGAGCACGACGTACACAAGACTGACGAATTCGTTCGTACACACCAGGGTTTCCTCGAATCAACTGCACACGTTCCCATAGGTCGTCTTCATTGCTTATGGGTGTTGCATTTACGACGGACTTAAAAGTGACCCCACAGATAAAAGTCCAATGGAGTCAGGTCCGGTGACCTCGGTGGCCATGCTACTGGGCCACCACGCTGGACCAATAAGCATTTCCTGCCCCAAAATTCCTGAAAATCTTTGCTGGAAGCTGGATTCACTTTGGTATAAAGTCAATTAATTGAAACTTATTTTTGGATATTATTTCGAAAATGGAACATTTGCGACCCCATGTTCATAGGAATATTTTTTCTTACATTTGATCCTGGAACAAGCACACGAAGTTTATAAACAAACTTCTGATTCACCCTGTATATATATATATATATATATAAAGAGCGGAAGTGAGAGAAATTTTATTTCGGGAGGGGAGAAGAACACTGAATACATTGTGATAACAGTGGTGTATAATCTGGTGCGCCACGACATAAATGTATTTAACAAAGTCTTTCTTGACTAGCTGGTCAATTTATGTAACAGGAAAGTTCATTACAGTGTTCACTAAGGCTTGCCACTGGACTCTATCCTACGACACATGAGTTCAGTCCACACCCCAAAAAAAAAGAGAATTTGGTGACCTTGAGTACAAGTGCAAAGTTATTTTGCTCAATAAGAAAGGTTTTGTAACGATTTCTATTAATCTGCTAACGAAGGACAGGAAACACAAACACAAACTTCGGGAATACAAATTTCATGTGACCTTGGATTCTTAACACGTGTTAGAGAACACAAATTAATTAACAATAAACTTCAAGAGAAACTCCAACTTACAAACGGATTAAAAAAACTGAATTAAATTATCATGAAGATTTCCGTCTTCTGTTTTGTTGCGCTGTGTAGTCTTGTTGATGTTAACCAACGTTTCAGAGGTCATACTGCTTCCGTCATCAAGGTCATCACCCTGATGACGGAGGCAGTATGACCTCTGAAACGTTGGTTAACATCGACCAGACTACACAGTGCAACAACCCAGAAGA
>NW_019060011.1:744979-758636 GCF_000696155.1 Zootermopsis nevadensis
TTCTCAAACACCTGCAATCTGTGTTCCTCCCTCTGAGTGAGAGACCATGTTTCGCACCCACACAAAACAACAGGCAAAATTATTGTTTTGTATATTTTAATCCTCAAGTTCTTATAAATCAGACGGGAAGACAAAATATTTTGGACTGAGAAGTAGCAAGCATTTCCGGAATTTAGTCTCCTCCTAACTTCCTCACGAGTATCATTTTGATTTGTTATTGTTGTTCCCAAATATTTGAACTTTGTAACCCTTTCAAAGGATTTATTAGCCACCTACTATTAAAGGTACTTTATCACCATCACAAATCTAACTGTGCGACGTTTCGTGAACTTATGCGTTTTTGCTCCTCAGGTTATCACTCAACGCCCTGATGATGGAAGCAGCAAGAATCTCTGAAACAAAGATGGCTGTCTTCTGGATTGTTGTGCCGTATAGCATGGTAGACGTTTTACCTACGTTTCAAATGTCCTTGCTGCCTCCATCATCAGGGTGATTATACCAGACTACATCCAGCCATCTTCAGACTCACCGCCGTGAATATCTCAAATCCCACTACGTAAAAGTACCCCCCCCACTTAAAGAAAGTTGGGGAATCCACAGACATAAATGTAAAAGGACAGTCTGTCCTTTCTCTGAGACTCGCGCCGGGTAATTTCTGATAACGAAGCATTACGCCATCATTGAACGTGGTGTTTGAAGTCGTAAAGTTACTTCCAAGCTGCAGTCTGCCTCAAATTACGTGATGCAACGGATTATTTGTTTAGCTGACGGCCATGAAGGGTTTCCAGGACAGCGAATTGGTTACTTAAGCAAGTCTTGCTATCTGTAATCTCGACGAATCAACCCTACGGCTAATTTCAGAATGAAAAGATAGCACAATTATGTCATGGCATCAGAAAGTTCCTCTGGCCTCCGAGATAAAGCATACAGACCTCAGGTGCAGTAAGAAGATGACGTCAAACGACAACTATTGTAATTGTTATCATTGCAACACCGAAGACACCACTCCTCAGTAGTCTGCCATGTTCAGGGAATTTAATTTATAGTGGGAATGATTTTTATTTGTTAACAGACGGAGAAGACAGCCACTTGCTTGCGAGTTTCAAAGTTTGAAACTTTTGTCTCATTGTGTTAAAATACAGAGGTTTGAGTCGAATTATCTTATTTCAGAAACATAAGTTACTGGAGCCTGAAGCCAGTACCTGTCATTTCTAATGCCGATGTTTATCAACGTGTAGGTACAATGCGTCCAGTCTAGCTGTGCCGGTGTATGACGTATTGTGTAACGGGAAGTAGAAATAGAGGGGGAAGATACTTGTAGCTTATTTCTGTGTTCTGCGTAACGTAGCAGAAACATTAATTTAATCGTGATTTATGCTTTGAATATACTGTAAAGAAAATAAACTCTATGTATACTATGAGGACTGCTAAAATGTCGTTTATAAACTTGTAAGAAAGGCACGCCTAGATTGACCGCACTATACAGAATACAATTTTACGTATCGTATCTACCAAAAGGGCCACGGTGGTATAGCGGTTAGAACGCTGGCCTTGTAATCCTGGGGTCTCGGGTTCGATTCCCGGCGGTGCCCGAATTTATAACTTGTGTTGGGCAAGGCCGTGGTCTAGGCAACACGGAGTTTTCCTCCGTGGCATCCCAACAATTACTCCATTCACACACAGAAGAAGGCAATGGCAAACCACTTCTGGATCATCTGCCAAGAACGTATATGAACAGGTCCCAGTCCGAGAAAAGGATGGAAGGATCCTATTCATATGGACCTGTCGTCAGACAGAACACTAAATAATAATAATAATAATATCATTTCAAGATGTTGTTTCATTTGCATAGCTTACAGATCGTCAAACAAAGCAGGAATTTACTCCTAATATAAAAGCCAATGTCTCAGGATTAACTCGACGAGTGCGCCTTTTATGGGGTGCGGAAAAGATTGAAATGAAGTTCTGACGGTGGCGACTCTAGTAGCAATACATGCAAAAGTGGCCATGCTGGTGCCTATGGTGCGGTCTGGCGGAGTCTGCATTTGATGAGAGTCTGGAGTCAGGCGGACAGTTTTGTGTTGGTGCATTTGGCAGAAACTTGGCTTCAGTCGCTGTGAAGATGATTTCACCCCTGATTTAGTTACAGAGAAATTTTGATGCGAACTGCAAAGATAATTCTGCAACAAAACGTTTTACTGCTCAACAAAAATAAGTTTAATTCCCGCTCAACTTTGACGGGTCTTACTACACCAGGGATTTCATGTTAACGAAGAGAAAGATGGGTGGGGTGTGTATGTAGCACGCATGAGGAAAATGAGAAAGGCATAATTTTAGTCTGACTTATATGGAAATTAATTTTTTTTTCAAGAATCATAAACAGTAATGCTTTCAACTGTCATAGGATAGTGATCATTGGTAGACTTTTGTGAATACGGTAATGAGTTTTACATGAAAGAAAGTTAATTTTCTTGACAAGCTCAGCAACTATCAACTTCTCAACGAATACTCTTCTCCACAGTATTAATTATATTGTTATATCACCTACAGTAATCAATGGTGGATATAATTTTTAGGGACGAAGGAAATACAGAACAAATAAAAGATATATTTGTCAATTGTTTTAAATATGATGGGGAAGAACACTGCCAGTTGGCCTCAGTAATTTAATTCTCGGTAAATCCAATTATATCCTCCCTCCTACTGGTTAGGCGGCCTGCAGACTTAACACCTGTACAAATATACGGCCCATATGATGCACAACACAACACATTTTCTCGATACTGCATAACCCAATCAGCCGATACAGGGTCGTTAAATGGACAACAGTATAAACTCAAGTGGAAAGCAAGAAGAATGCGAGTCATATAATTATTCCTCTTAATGATGTCTATGATAAATGTCGGAATTATTTTATATATTATATTAAACATTTTATTAATTTTTCTTTGTTACAGAAGAGTCTAAGCGATGGCAAACCATAAAAACTTACTGGATTTGGTTATCCGTCTTCATCACACAAGAAATTATCATAAAAAGTCACATTTTAGACAGTACAAGTAATAAAATTTGAATTACTTTCAACAGAATTTATTCCAGATATAAATAAGAAAGAAGGCGGATTGAAAGATTTACTTTCATCTTACATAAAGAATAGGATTATTCATTTATTTTTTTCAAATACGTAACGGACATTCGAGTTCAGTCATTTTGAACAGGGCATCTGTCTGGTTTCTTGAAATGACCACACTAAGAAAAAAAATAATTCCATTAGTCTCCTACAATCCCATGACAGGAATACGCCCCATTTAATCCAAATAAACAGTCAGACATTAGATACTGTAAAGACACTCCTCCACGCTGCATCTGAGGGAGAAATATCTAAGCAGACGAACTCAAATCATCGCTAATCCGATAATCCAGCTGATGACAAAACAGAAAGCAAGGTTTTATTTATTAAGTAGAAGAGCAAATCCCGAGACCTCATGAAGTTCCCGACGTATTTATTTACAAAGACAATTTCCATAATCCAAAGCGTGAGTTCCGAAAAGCATCTGCCACATTGCATTTTACAGTCACAAATGAAAGTCATTTCCTTCTTCTGTTGCAGGTAACGTCACTTTCAGAAGTGGACTAAGTCACTGGATGGGCTCCAGTGGTTCTTGTGTACACGGTAATAAACCTTTTGGACTAGCTGAACGACTATTAGCTTTTCCAGCAACGACTCTGCTCCATGGAAGTAATTATGTAATTAGCGTAACAAAATAGTTCTACATATCTGCCTATTAAAGAAACAAGAAAAATACATTTCTGTACTATAAACCAGTGGTAATCAACATTTTTTGTTCGCGTACCCCCAGATATAATTTCTCTTTAACTTTGTACCCCAAAAGTTGTTGGTGTATAATTCAAGTTATACATAGTATATAATCTACATCTAAAATAAATTAAATAAATTACATTACTGATTATTCAGCGTTTATCATAAAATAATATATATATTTTTTTAAATTTCACGTACCCCCTAAGATGTCTTCGCGTGCCCCCAGATATAATTTCTCTTCAACTCTGTACCCCCAAAGTTGTTGGTGTATAATTCAAGTTATACATAGTATATAATCTACATCTAAAATAAATTAAATAAATTACATTACTGATTATTCAGCGTTTATCATAAAATATTATTTTTTTAAAAAATTCACTTACCCCCTAAGATGTCTTCGCGTACCCCCGGGGGTACGCTTACCCCAGGTTGAATACCACTCCCCAAAGTTGTTGGTGTATAATTCAAGTTATACATAATATATAATCTACATCTAAAATAAATTAAATAAATTACATTACTGATTATTCAGTGTTTATCATAAAATAATATTTATTTGTTTAATATTTCACGTACCCCCTAAGATGTCTTCGCGTACCCCAGGTTGAATACCACAGCTATAAACTACCTAAACATGCGTATTAAAAAACTTAAAAATTATATAACATGACTTGAAGCGTATGTTACTCCAGTATAATATAAAATAAAGGCCCACGTACAGAATGTCCCAAAGAGATGTATAAACAATACGATATATTAACCTTGTGTGTATATAAACTATTTTGGAACTGTGTCTTTAATTAGAATTATCAATAACAAATTTTACCAAAAAAATCAACACCCGCTCAACAGCACGTAAAGCCCTAAATGACAACATCCTCATACAATATTTCAAACGTAAACATTTATACACAACCATAGCAGAGGATGAATATATAAATTCATGAATGAAGTAATTACTTAAATTATTAATTCATGGTAATGGTTATATAATAACAATCCTTTAGAAGATGCAAGTTATCGATACTAGCAGAAGAAATGTACACAATTTATCGAAATGCTAAAGTAAATACAAAACTTGAACACAAACTACGCATAACATTGACTTATACGTAAGCAAAATTAACTTACGACTTCCAAACATCTTCTAAAACAACAAAATAACCCAGCTAAAGTAAAAATATTAGGTACAAGTGTCCATAATTACATCAGTTACCGTTGCCATGGAAGGAAATAACTCAACATTCTACGCCAAGACGTCAAATTTCACGGACACCAGTAACACGGCTGAGCACTGTCCAGTTACGTAACTACGACTGCAACGTCAGAAGTTCTTCACCAGGTGAGATAACAGGTTCTCAAGGCGGTGAGTATGAAGATGACTGTCTTCTGGGATGATGTGCCGTGTAATATGGTAGTTTACTGACGTCTCAGAAGTGCCTGCTGCCTCCATAATCACGGAACATCATGACAGTCATCTCCAGTTCTTCGCCAGCTTGCAGTAACATAATCGATAACAGTAGTAACAGTAACAACAACAACAACATTAACAAAACAGCCTGCAGAGTAAAGTTTACTAAAATTGTGATATTAATGTATTTTTGTGTAAAATGCCTTCTTACATTTGTGTCGAATGGGACTGGTCTTCTGAGCTGTATCGCCGTGCGGATTTTTGAGTAGACACCAAATTATAGGAGGAACATATGCTTCCATTTTAAGACATGAAGATGGAAGCAATATGTTCCTCCGAAACGTTAATATCTACCTGTAAGTCCATACGGCGTTACAACTTAGGCCATCATCTTTAACTTCACCGCTGTAAGAACTTCAAATCTCACCGGTCTGCGTACAGCGCCACTTCCAGAAAAAAAAAACACGCATTACATTCAAAGCACACGTTAGAAGTTAATGCAGCAAAGGTTTATGGCTACTCTTTCTGAAAATAAGCATGTTTTAATATTTTCTTTTATATAACTTATTCTTTCAGATTTATGACAGGAATGTTCTTTCTCAAGTAATTCCAGGAAGCATCAGTGCGGAACAAAACTTTGTGAACAGTAGACTGCAAACGTTCAAGAACATTTTCCCTTCAACGCTTCCTCGCCTGTCAGAAGTGTCGCATTGCGCATGCGTACGTATACATACTATCAACAGATAGTGACGTCATTGAAGTTGATTTGCGTAAAGTGACGGAGATTATGAGTCCACAGCATGTCCTGGTGTTGAGGACTGCAGTGAGCGAGACAGAGAGAAGTATTTAGGAGAAAGAAAGACATAATAAGGAAACTGCTGAATGAGTAAGGGAGGGGAGGGGGAGGGAGAGAGAGGAAAGCTGGCAGTTACTTCTCTCCCCCCCCCACCCTCGTCGCACTCACCATCGATCGTTCCGGAAGTCTCAGGCCATCTAGGACCGTTTGTTGCCATAGAAACGCGAAAGTCAATCTGGGATAGGGTGGAGTTTTGAGTTGTTGGTGCCTGCTTTTTTTTTTCCTTTCTCTCTATTCTCTCACCCGGTTTTCGGGTAAAATCGGCAATGTTCGTAACCAGGTCGCGAAGTGTGTAAATTTAATACAGTATACGCAGATGATGAAATATGGGACACAAGATTCTTGCCACGGCGAGAAACTTCAGTGGAATGACATAAGTTTGGTCGGAACGTCAGTTGGTCGCATTCGTTCGTTCGTCTCTCCTCACCAGCCGTTCGTCCTTTACCTGCGGAACATCACACAACACTGCCTAATCTCAAATTACTCTTGCCTCTAAAACATGCTTTATCTACAAAATTACAAATCAGTCTAATTTGGCTGTAGAGGCAACGATATTTATTTCAGATTTTACAATCCTCCTCATTTGGCAGGGGATAACACTTCTGCTCAACATAAAAGTGTTTCCGTTAAAAACAAATAAATAAATATATAAATTATTAAATTTTGGGATGTCCATAAATCATTGCAGTGGATTTTTGCTATTCTGATAACAAAGTAAGAATAAATTTGTCCCTGGTGTTTAATTAACCATTACATCATTCAGACGAATGATAGAGTGGACATTATCAACTTCCAGAGACTCAGTCGATCCCAGAGCGAGTCCTTACGTTGTCGAATACAAAAAGACACCGCCCATCGAGAAACCGAACCTTCCAAATTTCCACTGTAATGACTGAGATTACCCAATTCAGTTCCTCGTTATTCCAAGCACGAAAAAGTATTATAAAACGGATAAATCATTAGAATTTCCATCAAAACGACGAAATATTTCACATTCATAACAATATAAGAACACCGAGGCATACACAGATCTTCGATCTCTACGGAGACTTTCGCTAGAAAAAAAAAATCTGAACATGTAATTACGACTAATATAATTATATACGTCACACGAGAAGGAATTCGGTGATGGTGGCGAACGGAGTCCTTTGAAAGCAACCACGGACGAGCGCTGTAATTCAAAGTTCTTCCGGGAGTTTCACTGACCTAGCAACAAATACGCTCTCCAAGCTAACGTATCCATTAAAATACATTTCCTTTCCAAATTTCAACCACACTCTTCAGTGAAGGTTGGCAATAATTTTATTTGCACACATTAAAACGCGTTTATAATCCATCTCGTGCTTCATGCGATCATCAACCTAGAAACGTATTATAACAATCACATATCTCACCACAGTGCGTGCAAGAATTAGAAATGACAAATACAACATACACACGACACAATATCACATTTTTGGCCTTAAAAAACACTTAGGTGAACGTGAAAAATCATACCATTTGTGGAAAAGCGAAACAACTGACATTACATTTTATTTGTGGAGCTCAAGAATCTATTAGCTGCGTATTTAACGAGTATGTAAAATTGTTGATGTATTAATTGTCAAAAATTAAATTCATGGGTCATAGCAGTTTCAGTAGAATCTAAATACCTAACCTAAAAGATATGGGAATAGTTATTATCTCAAAAGCAATTTAAAATACCACATTATCAACACATTAGCGTTGGATTTCAGTGCATAAAGATTACAAAGATTTACGATGGAGTGCATTAGACTTTATTCAAAAAATGGCCTATGAAGTGTAAAAATTCGTACACTGAAAATTAAGGTTACATTTAGAAGCAAATCAAGATTTACAGTGTTTCGCAACTTACAAAGTGGATCGTATTGAAAAATATTCAATATAGCCCACAAACGGGTACGATTTTGAGTCGGTACTGATCTGTACTGATAGATTTAGGGTAAATACGTAAAGAATAAAATAATATTCAGCTCTGTTAGTGTAACAAAAAAATTTGGGGTATTATTATTTCTTGAAGCAATAGCTTAAATACAACGATTTTAATTCATTTTCATACATGATTCTGCTCGTTACAAGACAGTGGCTCACGTGAACGGTAATTTCTGGATTCATATTCATTTACAGGCGGCCTACATTCAGTAACTTCAATACCCTCTACATCTCTTAAGTACAAACTCACTCCACTCAAATGTCCATCTTCACACTCCCTTACACAGCCAAGAATCTCTCCACCATTTAAGGAACCAGGAGGTTCATTAGCATATTCACAATGCCCCTTAACCCCTCCCTATCATAAGCCAGATAAGTCCTGTTCACACCCTCAAATCCTATTAAGAACCATTTTCGTATTATCCTCCCATCTAATAACTTACACCCATCTAATAATTTTTCCCACATGTGGTACGTACCAAGTACATCTCATCGCCCTTGATTTGATTTGTTATTGAAAACAAATTATGACGCCTTCTTCCACTACGTCAGTGGGAAAGCATGTCTACAAGATATTTTTGTCTGTTTTCGACAACATAATTCTCCTTAAGATAGTATAATTGCGTCATATTTTGAATCAAATATTAAATTAATTATTCGGTTTTGTCCGTCTAATCACAAATATATTTAAAGTTTAAAATTTACAAATAAGATAATTAAAATATCATTTTATGTTCCACATCGAATAATCGATTTACATTTGGAACATTTTTACAACATGTTTCGGTTTCATCGAACCATCTTCAGGTGTAAAATTATATCAAATTTAAAACTCAACTATAATTTCTGTTGTGTAGCTTTTTGTGATGTTCATATCCATATTATTTTCACATATTGGAGCGAATATATGTGAAAATTGTAATTGAGTTTTAAGTTTGCTGATATAATTTTACACCTGAAGATGGTTCGATGAAACCGAAACATGTTGTAAAAATGTTCCAAATGTAAATCGATTATTCGATTTGGAACATGAAATTATATTTTAATTATTTTATTTGTAAATTTTAAATATAATTGTGATTAGACGGACAAAACCGAATAATTAATTTAATAATTCTCCTTACCAACTTACGATACGTAAGAAAGCTTGTGTTTGTAAGCATTTAGCTTACCTACAAACACGTACGCTTTGGTGTCTAAATGCTGTCCCATAGTGAAGTTAAGCTTCAGGACATCAGAATGAACAAAAAATACCCAGCGAATTTAAGTCCGGAAATGATTTCTTTTGTGTGTTTTTTATCAAACATTTCCTCAGTGATCTCTGTGACCCTGGTTACGTGGTCTCTACGGTTGGGAACGGACGATGGACGTTAAGAAAGGCAGAAATGTCACGGAGAAGACGAAACAATCAACTCTATTGCATCTTTGGCTACCAAATATTCTGCGTGGAATAGCCAGGTTTTAAAGCAGAGCATAAATGTGTGTCAAAAGTTTGCCAGTTGTATAAGAAAAACACCGGTTTTTATAAAAAGAAAAACATTCCTTGCTATGTTTAAAAGATCCTGCGACTGGATCCAACCTGAACCATAAAAACACAGTGCACAATCTCACATCATATTTCCTTAACACTAATTTAAATATAATTATCTCACCTATGCTTGATTTCCAAATTCCCTACAGGTTTTCCCGACTAAAATTCTGCGTACATTTTTATATTTTTTGTTATGTTACGCTAACCACAAGAACATGTGACTGACCGGTATAAATTTCAGTTTTATAAATGAAATCTAAGACTTCATCTGCCAAAGTTAAATGCAATGTCGCACACTCAAAAGGTCGGGCCACCGAGCGGAGCAGGATAAAACCTGTGTCACGTCATTGGCGCACCTGAGCTGTATACAGTCTGACCTGACCCAAGAAGACACGCTTCAGTATACCCACTCTTTTTACAGTTGGTCGTTTAGTAGAGTTAACCAGGTCGCGAGTTCTTTGAGACGTAAATATGTTCCTTGTAATGTTAACTCATTATTCCTAAAACAATCATTGTATGCTAACGTGATGGATTCTTACACCCATCAGTAGTCTGCGGTTTCTTTTAAACTCCAAGATATGCTCTCATCTTGTAGAATTTTACCGACAATCATCGCCCTGAAGGAAGCAGCAACAATCTCTGAAACGTCGGTAAACATCTACCAGACTACACAGCGCAACAACCCAGAAGACAGAAATCTTCATCGCCCTGATGATGGAGGCAGTATGACCTCTGAAACGTTTGTTAACATCGACCAGACTACACAGCGCAACAACCCAGAAGACAGAAATCTTCATCGCAATGATGACGGAGGCAGTAGGACCTCTGAAACGTCGGTTAGCATCGACCAGACTACACAGCGCAACAACCCAGAGGACAACCATCCTCGTACTCACCGCAGTTAAAACCAGACATCTCACACATAAAACTGCATCAAAGCAAAACTAATTACGTATTCCGTTTACTCACTACACGAAAATTACGAAATAAAAGGAACGCTATAATATCACACAGAGCTTAAGTCTTGTGGTTAAAGCGAATCCAGGGGTCACTTCAGAATGATGTCGGCTCTTCGCTTTACAATCTGTCTTCAATCTAGAAACATGTGGCATAACACGTTCTATGTACCGCACCAATCATTCGATTGATCAACCTAGTATCTGCCTTCCTCATCATAAAATACGCTGTTCTGAAGTCAACCTGTTACAACTCCTTTTTTATCCACAGAAATGAAAGTAAACTTGTGTTTCTGTGTCACATAGACACTTTATGTCTTTGTGTTTTGAAGCAGCGATATATATATATTAAAATAATCCAATAGCATTATGAAAACACAAGGTTTTATAACTACCCGATACAAGATTTCCACTTAGCAGTACAACAAAGTCACTGGATTTATCAATATATCCTCACTTTCCGATCAGTTAATGTGTACGTATTTCTTATATCTCTACCATAAGCCATTTTAGACATTTTAGTTTGAAACTACAACCAAATTTATTGTCATAGTTTTATTGAATTTCGTAAGTCCACTGTTAGTTCCTGCAATTTATTAAGTGAATCCTTTGTCGTTGCATGAAACGTCCTCAGTTCGCTGATGTAGGCAAGGAAACATCGTAATATACTGAACAAGTAATAGCAGACAGCCAAAAAGGGGTGATCCTCCAGCTTTGAACTTGGTCTGAGATCTAACAACTCATAACCGTAAAACAAAAATGCATGTTACACAGAATTTCGGAGTTACACGGATTCTACTGAACGATTTTTTATCGATATTTTAAATAAAAGGGCTTTGATCTTATGACTAGATTGTTGGTTAAGACAGGGACCGGTTGCAGGCTTTTGTAAACACGCTAATAAAACCTATTTACATTTTTGGCTGGCAATTTATAAATTAGTTAAGTAACTATCAGATTCTAAAGAAACCTTCTTCATGGAGGTCGTTTGAAATATGTGTTTGTTTCACATTAAGAACATGCAAATAGCTTCAGCAGCTGAGATACCTATACTCTTATCATTGTTACGATCATAATATATGTAATAGGAACATATTATACGAATATAAACATTCGTATGTACGCACATACATAATGTATGCTGAGTAGGTTCCAAGATGGTTCCGACCTTCACATAATTTTGCGACCGTGTTTTGAGGCTTATTTAAAAACTCGAGAAAAAAAATTTCGAGACTGTACTCAAAACTTACAACACTAATCTAATTACGTATTCCGTTTATTCACTAAACGAAAATTACGAAATAAAAAGAAAGCTTTAATATCACACAGGGCTTAAGTCTTGTGGTTAAAGCGAATCCTTCACGACATTCACTCACGGTCTTTACACCTCCGTATTTATAGTAAGGATAATATTTAATTTGGCAGCACTGAAAAATAAATTTTTACTTTTTCTCAATAACATTGACGAAATTAGTAGTTCTTTACTAAATCTTGCACGCTGATTATAAAAATGACAGAAATTTGTAACACACAGTTTTTTTGGTTTCTTCCTAATTTAAATTTACGTTAAATATATATGCACATATATATATCACTACTTAAAATAAAATTAAAATCGGAATCACCATTAAAATATCATAGGCTCACAACACAAACACGCAGTTCTACCAACATTTAGTAAGCGAATATACTTTATTACTAGAATTTTCCTACTGATGCCAAACAGATACGAACCCCCTCTGTACTGATTTAGCTATAATTTAATTTAATTTAAACAAGTTAATAGAAAAAATATATGAATTTTTCACTTTTACGGAACGAAACCCAAGCTTTCCCTTGATGGCTTCACAAATATGTAAAAATACAAATTATTTACAAAATTCTTGGTAATAATAACTGTAAAAATTAATTTTGCTAATAGCAAAATACAACAGTCGCAATGAATTATAAAGTGCTCAACAAATTTACCGATTAACTACAAGAAACACAAATGCCATCTAATTAATTCAATACGCGTTATATACTATTAATTACAAACAAATGTGATTAGTATGACAAGTGTTTGAGTGTTAGCTGCATGATTCAACACACCTGTAGAGACTCGTCCATTTATATTTGCTACAACTAATAATAATCCGCATTCAGCCCAAATAAGAATTTGACATGCAATAACTTACGTCACGCAGCGAAATTTCAGGGTAATAAGATCTCACACCTACCTGCAAACAAAGAAAAATACAAACATTTTTAAGGGCACTGTCCACTGTCTGAGGTATGCGATATAAACGACGTTTCGGAAGTTAGCTCTACTCTCGTCTTGAGATGACTGTCTGTCCTTTTTCTGAAACTTTGTGTTTTACATAATTACTGACAACGGTCGATTTGAATCCCAGACCTTTCGAATCCTAGGCCACAGGAGTTTTACTCGAATTTAACAAAGATAAAACAATAGACCAAACAATTTTTTTTTTCAAAATTGCGAATATAAATATAATTTGTAAGTCATTCTACATTCGAGTAATTTTCACACCCAACTGTATACATTCCTAGTATAAAATTTAATAAAGAAAAACTGATATTATCAACAGAACTTAAGTAAAGTCTACAGAAAATAACTGATTTCATGATATGATAAGCAGGGAATACAGCACGAATAGAAACATGATAAATTCATACACAATTTTTCACCTCTAAACCTCAGGCGAAGAATCAACTTCGAGGACCTAGACTTAAATGAGAGGATAATATTAAAATTAATTTTGGTGGTAGGTTTGTATGTAGTAGAATCAACTGGCTGTGGTTACGATCCACTGACAGATTCCTATAAAAACAACAACGCTCCTTTAGGTCTATAAAAGCAACGGATTTATTGACAAACCGATTTCCCACCAAACACAACTCCTGTACACTGGAGATACGAAAAATTTATAAGATAGTGTAATTACGTCATATTGTGAATATAACAATTATTTATTTTAATCCGTCTGATCACAATATTTAAAATTTCTTATAATTAAGATAATAAAATATCATTCATGTTCCATATCGATTGATCGATTTACATTTTCGGAACATTTACACAACATGTTTCGGTTTTTATAAAACCATCATCAGGTGTAAAATATAT
>NW_019060011.1:762427-775722 GCF_000696155.1 Zootermopsis nevadensis
AAAAAACTACAGAAATCATAATTGAGTTTTAAGTTCTTAGATATATTTTACACCTGATGATGGTTTTATAAAAACCGAAACATGTTGTATAAATGTTCCGAAATGTATATCGATCAATCGATATGGAACATGAATGATATTTTATTATCTTAATTATAAGAAATTTTAAATATTGTGATCAGACGGATTAAAATAAATAATTGTTAACGAAAAATTTACCATTAAGTGGGTCGTGTTTTGGGGTTGAGGGTGGAGGAGACGGCTTTCAGATATGGTGGAGAGCTGCAAATACTAAATTAATAGTCGCGGACAGCAGATAAGGGGTAGTCCTCGAGTACTGTGGTTTGTATCATCGTAACGAATAAGGCCGCTGCCCTATTACCAAGAGTAAATAGACGCAGACTGAGTTCATTAAATTATTTATTTTTTATTTCGATGTCTCATCGCTCACACCGAAAAATGCCTACATATTTGTCTCTGTAGCAGATTCAGTAACTGTAAAATCACACACACACAAAACTCATTTTAGACAAAACCAAGGAAACCAAATCTATCAACATGTTATTTATTTAAAACTTGATTTATATTTCCCCGAGAACAAATGGCACAGTTACAGTTCCGTAACATCCTTTGCATCCAGAGTTATAAACTAAGGTTATTTCTGGACTGGCGTTCTTTGCACAAGTACCCACATAAGACTAAAGGAACACCGCGTGATTCATGTATCAGTGCTTTGTTACTGCTGGATTGACCAATTTAAGTTTCTGTGGGGTTCAAGTGGTTTCATTATAGTTCTTATCAGTGTTTCTTGCCTTTTCTAACATCATCATTGGGACTTCACACACACTTGGGTTCACTCTGGAAACACGAAATTTCCCAAGTAGTAGTTAAACATGTCACTACTGTCTCCTTCTGGCCATCTTCTAAAAGACCCAGCCAATTTAGTGTAACCCTCGAAGATTCTGCAATGCTTAAGTCTTGTTTCTGTTAATTTACCATGGCACTAAGGCCACTACAGCAGCAAACAAACGCTTTCTGTGTGTTCCATCTCAGTTTCATGCACCAAACTCTCTCGACCTATACAGTCACATCAGTCATTGATCTAGCTTGCCTGGCTGCCTTACGGCTAGTAGAAGCACTGCTGTGCTCCTCCGAGAAGGGCCTCAAAGTCGATAATGTTGCTTTTGCCAGGGGTTACCAACATTTCTTATCGACTAGCGAGTCGTAAAGTTTCTTGGCGACATTTTGATGAAAATTCATGGCAGTATATTAAGAAAGATAATATATCAGGGTTAGTAACTGCACATAAATTCACACATTACTAAATACTTTACTCGAACAATATAAGTCAAAAGTGATATATCTGACATCAGTTTAGTTTGATTAATATTTTAAGACCAGGCTTAATTTAAGTTGCTATTCACATGCACTGATCCATTTGTCCATCAGTAAAACGCGTAATATTTTTCTGATTTTTCATTACGATGAACAGTTCCTGCTAAACAGTGTCATTAACACAACGTGTTTTCTAATTATTATTATTTAGTGTTCTGTCTGACGACAGGTCCATATGAACAGGATCCTTCCATCCTTTTCTCGGACTGGGACCTGTTCATATACGTTCTTGGCAGATGATCCAGAAGTGGTTTGCCATTGCCTTCTTCTGTGTGTGAATGGAGTAATTGTTGGGATGCCCAACACAAGTTATAAATTCGGGCACCGCCGGGAATCGAACCCGAGACCCCCCAGGATTACAAGGCCAGCGTTCTAACCGCTAGACCACCGTGGCGGCTCGTTTTCTGATAACAGAAATATTTACACTGACTCAGTGTGACTAAAATGTACGTGGGTCGTACGGAAACATCCGCGGGACGCGGGTTGTAAACCCATACTCCATACAATTACAACTTTCAAGTATTCTAATCACTTTTCTTGTTTCGGTGATTAAACAAATGAGAATCAGATGCGTGGGACGTGGGGAATAAGAAACGCCTATAACACATAGCGATTATAGAACAAGGTAGTTAGCACACAAGGGGGAGAGAAGCCTGGAAGGTAGGATAATAGTACATCTTCCTCTTCGTATTTTACATTTCTGGTGGCGTATTCTTGAAGTAGAAACGAACACTAAGAGTTGGTAACTTAAATAAGGCCCTCTATATATGATTTGTGGTTTTTACGGCAGTGAGTCCGAAGATATTTGACTGTCTTCTAGGTTGTAGGACCGTGTAGTCTGGTAGAAGTTTACCAACGTTTCAGAGGTCGTAGCTGCCTCCATCATCAGGGCGATGAAGATTTCTGTCTTCTGGGTTGTTGCGCTGTGAAGTCTGGTCGATGTTAACCAACGTTTCAGAGGCCATACTGCCTCCGTCATCAGGGCGATGAAGATTTCTGTCTTCTGGGTTGTTGCGCTGTGAAGTCTGGTCGATGTTAACCAACGTTTCAGAGGCCATACTGCCTCCGTCATCAGGGCGATGAAGATTTCTGTCTTCTGGGTTGTTGCGCTGTGAAGTCTGGTCGATGTTAACCAACGTTTCAGAGGCCATACTGCCTCCGTCATCAGGGCGATGAAGATTTCTGTCTTCTGGGTTGTTGCGCTGTGAAGTCTGGTCGATGTTAACCAACGTTTCAGAGGCCATACTGCCTCCGTCATCAGGGCGATGAAGATTTCTGTCTTCTGGGTTGTTGCGCTGTGAAGTCTGGTCGATGTTAACCAACGTTTCAGAGGCCATACTGCCTCCGTCATCAGGGCGATGAAGATTTCTGTCTTCTGGGTTGTTGCGCTGTGAAGTCTGGTCGATGTTAACCAACGTTTCAGAGGCCATACTGCCTCCGTCATCAGGGCGATGAAGATTTCTGTCTTCTGGGTTGTTGCGCTGTGAAGTCTGGTCGATGTTAACCAACGTTTCAGAGGCCATACTGCCTCCGTCATCAGGGCGATGAAGATTTCTGTCTTCTGGGTTGTTGCGCTGTGAAGTCTGGTCGATGTTAACCAACGTTTCAGAGGCCATACTGCCTCCGTCATCAGGGCGATGAAGATTTCTGTCTTCTGGGTTGTTGCGCTGTGAAGTCTGGTCGATGTTAACCAACGTTTCAGAGGTCACACTGCCTCCATCATCAGGGCGATGTAAATCTCTGAAAAGCTGGTAAACTTATATCAGAGAAGCCAGCCATCTTGTGGCTCTCCGTGTTCGTATTGCGACTGATTCAAATTAGAGTGTGATCAGAGATTGCTCTGAAGTGCACAATTACGCTGAAACGCCTGAAAGAGAGACTTCTAAAAAGGTGTCAAGATCTTAGACCGCCTGAACAGAATTCTTAAATGAATGAGAGACGACCTCAGTCGAAGGAGGGAATGTGACGTTCTTGACATATTTATGTGAATGAGTTCACCTTCTTCAATAGGTACACGAGGTGTTTACACTTGTTAGAGTTTTCGTTCAATGACGCCTTACCACTGGGAACAAAAATAAAATACTAAACTTTTTAACACGTGCAAAGTCGCTTTTTATCCCGGCGTGTTAAGAATTATCTAGTAAATTGCCCGTCAAGAGTGACAGGGAAACTTAAAGAGACACACACACATTCATAAATATTCTGCTATAAGGCTCAAATTCCCTTAATAACAAATGATCACCAACTAAGAGAGCTACCAACACTCGCTTATGATACAGACAGATAAGACATAGTTTTTTATAGAAGTGTGCAAAACATTCGACAAAATGTAGATTATGCTACTTTTATAAATTAACCAGAATTTTTTTAAATTGCGAGGTTGTCAAATGCGTTAAGACAGTAGGAAAACTAGTTTCTTCTGATATTTATTTTATTTAGTGTTCTGTCTGACGACAGGTCCATATGAACAGGATCCTTCCATACTTTTCTCGGACTGGGACCTGTTCATATACGTTCTTGGCAGATGATCCAGAAGTGGTTTGCCATTGCCTTCTTCTGTGTGTGAATGCCACGGAGAAACCGGGGAAGCCCCCGGAGGAAAACTCCGTGTTGCCTAGACCACGGCCTTGTCCAACACAAGTTATAAATTCGGGCACCGCCGGGAATCGAACCCGAGACCCCAGGATTACAAGGCCAGCGTTCTAACCGCTAGACCACCGTGGCCATCATTTATTTATTATTATTTAGTGTTTAGTTAGTGTATATGTCAAAAATAACAATTAAAAGAAATATTTATATGGGACTTACAAAGAGATATGAATTAAACTTTATACAGAGTATTAGTTTTTAAGATAAGCGTTTACCTCCATATTAATTTTGCATAAATTTTTAATACGTATTATATGTGTATGAATTAATCACAACATTTAATAATATTTCGATAAAACTTGTTTAACCTATACAAATTAATTAATATTTAAATATGTGACCATGAAGGAAAGTGGATGCTGTTATCAGCTCAATCAGACGACAGATTCAAAAGTAAGCGTATTTTTCAAAACTATTCTCGTACCTTAAGAAGTAGAAATCATTTTCGACATATTTCTTATGCTACATATCAATCATACATAAAATATTTCGAATAAAAGTTGAAATTTTAATGAGAATATGGCTGTCTTCTGGGTTGTAGCGCCGTGAAGTCTGGCAGAAGTTTATCGACGTTCCAGAGGTCAGATCGCCTTGATGACGGAGGCAGCAAGGACTTCTGAAACGTCAGATTCACCGACGTGAAGACCTCAAATAGTAGAAGAAACGCTACATCCCTATCGTGCGTTAATTTCATACCCTTTAAAGAACGTACACAAGTTTTAAAAGTTTGCTCCAGACAGCTTAAGGAGCCTTCTGGGTCGAGAATCAAACCTGGGAACGTTCGATTACAAAGCGAGCAACTCAGAACTATGAAGAAGTCTACATTTACCCGAGCACCACGAAATCAACAAATACCTTGTAACCCTTTGAAGTACAAACGTCATCTAAATAACATTTAAACATTCATTCCGTACCTCAAAGAAAACATAACCCATATACCTTACAAAGATAAACAGATAATTGCTATTTGAGGAAATAATCTCTGTTTACGCGGAGAATTAATGTTAAATCCTGTGGTACATATAGTTACCATCAGGCTTTAGAAGGTTTAAAAAAATATTTTTTACCAAGGTGAAACCACGTCAAAGTTGTACTTTACTGCTCTACTCCGCTCACGATCTTAAAGTTGCGTACAAGAAGCCAGTGACCTTGCAGAAACCGCTAGAGTGGTTCTTGTGGCGTCGGGGGACGTGACTCGGTGTAGCGCAGGTAGGCTATGTTGTGGGAAGATACTGTCACGAATTTGAAGGACGCACCTTTTTCAGCTCCAAATATAAAATGGCCAAGCTAGAGAACTGTAGGAACATCGACGTCTTCAACAAAGATCATATTTTGCTTACCGATATCAGTCAGCTTGTTAAATAATTATAATTGTGAACAGTGAAATCAAGGAAATTATAATATTCAAAATACTTCATTTTGCCCATATTTTATCGTATTTAATCTTGTAAGTTTTCTAGTTTTTTATTCTTTATTGTTTTTATTTATTTTTAGTGAATTGAATTATTATATTACTTAGGCATGTTATTTAGCCCATTTTCTTGTAAATTATCAATTAAGAAAAGAATTGAATTATTATTATCATTATTATTATTATTATGGCACACATATTTAGTTTCATTTGTTTGATTTTGTAATTGTAATGTTTTACTTTTATTATTATTTAAATTAATTTAATTATTATATTATATTTAATTCTGTACTGTTGTTCAGTGCTTGACTGTTATTGGCCTTATCTGGCTGTTGTCAAGCACTTAAATAAATAAATAATTTAATTGAATAATATTAATAATAATTGCTGAAATGGTAACGAAACAGTAGTGCCAAGAGAATCATAATACGTTACCGATTCCCGAAATGTTTCAGGGAGGTTCGGGAAAATGCACTCTGGAGGATTAATTAATCTTTGGTCTAGAGGCCAAGTTATGCGAAAATGCAGTACAGTTAAATATTTATTTTAGATTGCTTCCATTTTTGTGGTCTGGCGAGGCACTTTTAGCCAGATCGGAGCTTTCGACTTTGCTAGTTCATTACAAAGTTACTTCCCGTTGTTAGTTAAAGATTCACGGTCAAGATGTTATATCAGCTTCTTTTACGACTATGACGTAAATTATTTTTGAAGCAGACTGTAGAGGTCATGGTAGAGAAATAGGTTCAAGTGGGTGTCTTAAAAAAAGAACACAACCCCCTAAAATTATATATATATATATATCTATATCTAACATTCAATTCTGAATTCCGATTTGACGAAATGGAATCCACGGTGCAGAGCCAATAACGCTAAGTCACTCAGGTAGTAAATAATTTTCTAGCCTTAAAAAAATCTGAATTTTATTAGCGTCTGGACCATATCCTGACAGACGAATAAAATTAGAAACCTATGGTACTTAAGGCCCATTTTAATATTATCCTCACATACACAAGAAAGATATTACAAGTGATCTCTTTGTTCCCTTCCTGTTCTTCGACTTCCTGGCTGCGAGCATTTGCCAGGCAAATAAAATCTTTTAATCATTCTAATGACCGAGGAATATGTGATCATTGTGGAATCGTACATGTGTTTGCATTTTGGATTTCAAGGTAGGACAATTTCCTGTGACTTCACTGTTCCATATTGCTAAAAAAACGTGACGACATATTATCTGACATCTGAGGGTTGTTATGAGACACAAGGGAAGCGTTAAAGTACCTTATCAGAACTTTAATGACGATACGTATCTTCAGCGTTTGATTTGAGGAAAGTTTCATTTGACCTTGACTTCATCACTCTACAAAGCGAAGTTCCAAGAAAATTCGATAAACTCGTCTGACATCTGTTCTTTATCGATATTTGCACCAATAGTATCTGTTTCTCAACACCGTTAAGGCGACGGTACATTAATTAACTTCATATAAAATAATATTTAATTAAAACGTTGTGTGTTTCTGAATGTGTACAGGGATAACCGATGTTCACATTATTATTCACACTTAGATATGCTTTTCAATTATACAATATTATATAATCTACGCTTCACAGTTCATAAACAATTAACAGGTTAATATTATTTTAAGCAATAAAAAAATACAAGAGTTATCGACGAATAAAATCACAAGATAAAGAAATTATATTCTGAAAATACGTACTGTGTAACAAGGATAAATAGATGTGAAATACAATGCAACTGTCAGCTCTCAAAAGTGTAATGAAATATTTAAAATATTTTATTCTTTGACACAAATTTTATTTATAGCTGCAGTTAACAGTTTAACACAGAAACAGATAATCAAACAAGGCTAAGAAACGGACTGAACAATATCGCAACGCTGTTAAAAATGAATGCATTTCAATTCAAAACGTTGTCTCATGCAAACTCACTGATTTACACAGTTAAAAAGACTGTGATCATTTAATTAGCAAACCCATAAATTTTAACAACTTCCTGTAAAAAAATTTCTATGGACTTGAAATTCAGAAGCAACATTCTTTGTTGTCTGTACGGTGGTGTCATTCGTCGGCAACAGGGAACACTACAAACGCACATGCGCAGTAGAAAAACAGCGTTCAGTGCAGAGGAGTGTTCATATGATAAAGTAACCAACCTGTGTATGGCATAGATTTACTTATATACCTCTGCAACGCAGATGTTTATCTGTGCCAACATCAAACATAAAAAACGCCTCATGTGGTAGTAGCAGTGCTTATTGGCGACATAGAATAAGCGTTGCTGTCGAGAATGAATGTTGATGAGTTTCTACACTCAGAAGACATTAAAATGTGAAGCAAGAATAAGGAACCAATCAAGAAAACATACAACACAAGCATATACATATGAAAAGAATGCATAATGAGAAAGTTTTCCGACTGATTGAAACAAAGATTTCAAAAATATATTAAAATGCAAATGAGTGAATACTTTCTGTGAATTCTTTTGACGTAAATACGTCTATAAGGAAGGGTCATTCGGCAAGAATGTGTTACGAAAAAGTGTAACTTCATTGTTATGTTACCTAGGAAACGTTACATTACATTAAAATACATTACTTTACATTACATTACATTCAGCTACCACAGACCCATCTTAAGCGTAACTAATTCAAGTTAAATAAGCAATGTCTTAATCAAACTTTACTCAATTGTAAAGCATGTATAAAGGAAATATTTAGAATAAAGCCAATATATAAACTTCCTTTCCGTATAGACGTATTTACGTCTAATTCTCCGGAACCGTGGTTCCACTGACAACTTTTCGTATCCAGTACACACCATGCTGAATGGTGTACATTGGTGGTTAGCAGGATTCACGACCCATCAGTACATGGGTTCGACCGGGACCGCGACATTTAACGCTCCAGCTGCGAAATGATGATGAAAGTGGAGTAATTGTTGGGATGCTACGGAGAAGCCGGGGAAACCACGGAGGAAAACTCCGTGATACCTGGACCACGGCCTTGCCCGTCACAAATTGTAAATATGAGTACCGCCGGGAATCGAACCCGGGACCCCAGGATTACAAGGCCAGCGTTCTAACCGCTAGACCAAATGTAAATGTAGCTAAATGTAACTATGTAGGTAACCATTGTTGTTTATTTGTTGATAAACAGATGACGTTTCCAAGGTAACATAACAATGTTTAACCGCTAGACAACCGTGGCCATTATCTGTGGTGGAAAATCAGTAATTTTAACAGCGACTGCTGGTAGCGTGTGGAGACAATGCTAATGAACTAACAAGTGTCACTGATAACAGAGGGTAAGTGAGAGACATTTATTTTTTAAGTGATCGCAGTTTTCTTTGACGTGTTACAAATATTATATCAGCAACATGGCGGCATGGCGAGCGGTGGGACCAAGTAACTGCTTTACAAAACGTCACAACAGGGACACGTGTTAACACCGAAGAGCTACGAACTAAAACCACTTTACTATTTCGGATTTTATGAAAATGTCGAATTTCCCCACGGCAATGAAATAGATCTTGACTTGACAGACAAAATAAATTACCAAGGTTCTTTTCCATAACTTTACCAATTCTTTTAAAAGCATTGTGCTCAAATACAGGAAGACCAACGATGGACGTAAATTCTTTTATGAAATTACGAGGCACTGTGGTTGCTCAGTTAATCTGCAACCTCTCGAGAAATCTAAAAACATTTAAAATTTCGATAACTAAACCCTTCGGGCGCCATAAGCAATTCAGCCTTTCCTGTCCAGTTTTCAGCATACAAACGCTACACGCTTTTTAATTGTTAATTACGAGGCACAGAATAGTCAGAAACCGTGTTATTCCAGCTAAGAATTATGCACTAGCTATGGACTAAGTGTTTACCATCATTCCAAGCATTATACTTCAGGTTTCAAGGTGCTAATACGTGTGAGAACAATACTCAGATGATGTGGTAGCGAAGTCAATGTCTGAAACACATTGAAACCCCCGCCAAATGAACCAGTTCGTTTTCACCAACCTAACTTAACCCTACTCCCCTTCGGCATTTACCATATCACGTTATAAGATCTTTTTTAAGTTTTCAGTTTCGTCCCTTATAGACGTTTGCTTGTCACAAGATATTTTTTGTGAACTCTTACGTTGGCTTCCTTCTATAGTGGTGAAAAAATATTCAAAAAAGATTTTTTTTTCCTGTAGATTTCTTCCCCGATGAGAATGTTTATGTCGTCAAAGTTTAGTATTTATTTACGTAAGGCCATGCTGTGTCATAGGCGAGTTCTTGGTAACTGTTACTATAACATTCAACTTCCCGGGCACGATAATCTCGCATAATTCTCGTGGTAAACAAAATAGTATCGAACTTTATGCATTACTACACTGGCATTAGCATAAAGCTTCGAGCCTATTCTAATTATTCAGCAATAAAACTGCATCTTTACTTATTACGCCCCGAAATGTAATAAACACGGGGTACATTAACAACTACAGTTGTAAAAAAAAGAGAACAGAAAGGCACTGACAGTAACATATTCATTGCCCTGATGACGGAGGCAGTATGACCTCTGAAACGTGGGTTAACATCGACCAGACTACACAGCGCAACAACCCAGAAGACAGAAATCTTCATTGCCCTGATGACGGAGGCAGTATGACCTCTGAAACGTGGGTTAACATCGACCAGACTACACAGCGCAACAACCCAGAAGACAGAAATCTTCATTGCCCTGATGACGGAGGCAGTATGACCTCTGAAACGTGGGTTAACATCGACCAGACTACACAGCGCAACAACCCAGAAGACAGAAATCTTCATTGCCCTGATGACGGAGGCAGTATGACCTCTGAAACGTGGGTTAACATCGACCAGACTACACAGCGCAACAACCCAGAAGACAGAAATCTTCATTGCCCTGATGACGGAGGCAGTATGACCTCTGAAACGTGGGTTAACATCGACCAGACTACACAGCGCAACAACCCAGAAGACAGAAATCTTCACTAACAGTGACTTTACAAGAGATTAAGCTGGCCAAACAAGTACTAGAATCTTCACGAAATCATAACAGCGATTTTGGGGAAGAGTGAATCCGGAAGAGTCGGTTGCTATTCAAGCCAGAATACGTCATATCGCTTTACGGTTGAGTTTGCTAGAATCGTCTCTGTAACCTTCGTACGCATATGTGTAATACGTAAGTGTACCAACACATGTTCGTATGTAGACCTAAAATGACACGCTATAAATAAAATCTGAACGTACGACTGCGAGCTGTCTGTGAAGTTTTGATTGTGTAGAATGTTTGCTACATATGCAGCCAGTCTTCCTACAGGCATTTAAAAACATATGAACAAAATTTCTACAGTTTGTCCAAGGCCCTGGTTAAAATAACACACACTCTTCTCATGAACTACTATTATGTTTACCAATGAAGATAAAATTACGCGCAGATTTATCATGATGAATACACAGAGCAATATCCAGGAAATGGAGAAACTATTATTAAGTCACTTCATTTCAATACAGGTAGCCCTCGATTTACGCCGGGGATGCGTTCCTGGACGAACCGGCGTAAATTGAAACTCTTTTATAATATAAATCAATGGGAAGTCAGTGACATGCGTTCCCAGCACCCAAACATTAACGAGTAATATAATGAAATTACATTTAAAGCTCTGAAATAACGTAAATAAAATAATGGAAATTTAAAAATATATTTTATACACTTACAATCGGCAATTCGTTGGTCCCCGCGATTGACTGTGATTCTTTCATATGATTGATGTGTACAGTCATCTCTGCTGTTATGTGATAGTTGCATTCATGTAAGACGCCGATCTATAGAAAACCGCGTAGCAAAAATAACCCCTTGACCTCCGCAGAGATGAAATTAGTCGTCTGAAAGTTTAAAGCGCCACGAATGAAACTTCACAAGAGCAAACTCGCATACGCAAAAGTTTGCATTTCGCAAACAGCTTTTACCGATTCATCGATCTCATTGGAGCAAATTCGCGTTAACGAAACACAGAGATGACCGTGTTAACAATTTTTATTCAAAAATCAGCGATGTAAGAATTACGATTTAGTATAAGAATCAGTACGAGAAACATTGTAAAACGTTATAAATAATACTAAAATATATTTTTTCCACTTTTTGACTTTCTGGTTTCAAAATCGGCGTTATTCTGAATCGGCGCAAATTGGACCGGGGCAAATCGAGGGCTACCTGTATATGCATTCGCAACAAAGTATGAATTTTGAGTAATTATAGAAATTATACACCTTTCGTTGGTAAAGTCGTGAAAACAACAATAAATATGTTTCAAGCATAATTTTTGTGCATCAGAAGGTAGAAACTAAGTTTAAGTATCAGTATTTAAAGTTAAGAACTCGTTTCCTTATTTTGTTCGCCAGGAAGAAAAACATTACAAAAAAAAAATCCGAATCGATTCTACTGCTAAAAAAGTCCGCACGTTTTCTCTTAAATGAAAAATTATTCTGTATACCACCTTCCAGTCTACGAGCTGGCAGAGAGATTCATTCGCTTGGGTGAGCAACGGGTCCCATCTCAGTGCTTGTCGTGAGGTGACATAGTGAACGAGAAGAAAGTTAATTTCAGATCAGTGAAAGTTCTTCCTCAATATTTGACTGCAGCTGCAAACCTCTTAAGGCCCCAAGCAGGATATAGGGGGGCAAAATCAGTCCCTCACTTCAATGATGACGTGGGTGTGAACTCTTAGAAAGCACGTCGAACGTTCGTGTTATTCAGTTGGTAGTTGGTCTGAGGTAACTGGATGTCTAGCAACTTGTTACAACATCAAGCCCATGTGCTATTAGAACTACGATAATACTGTAAGATACTTAAATCCAAGCGACTTACCCACATCCACACTCTAATACAATCCTCCATGTCCGTTTAGTCTTTTAGATTATCGCTTTACGAAGGGTTTTGTATCCACATCTGTCTATTCCAAAAAGATTGAATTATGAACATCTGAAAATTAAATAAATGTTTATTTGAACAGAGTGGAAATCAATTTTCTGATCTTTACTTAATTTAATTTAATTAAGGGGATACAGATCCTGTTTCTCAGAAACAGCACTGCGTTACATATATTCTATACCAGTGGTATTCAACCTGGGGTACGCGTACCCCCGGGGGTATGCGAAGACATCTTAGGAGGTACGTAAAATTTTAAAATATATATATATATATATTATTTTATGATAAAACACTGAATAATCAGTAATATAATTTACTTAATTTATTCTAGATTTTGATTATATACTATGTATAACTTGACTTATACACCAACAACTTTGGGGGTACAAAGTTGAAGAGAAATTATATCTGGGGATATTATTATTTTTATTTAGTGTTCTGTCTTGACGACAGGTCCATATGAACAGGATCCTCCCATCCTTTTCTCGGACTGGGACCTGTTCATATACGTTCTTGGCAGATGATCCAGAAGTGGTTTGCCATTGCCTTCTTCTGTGTGTGAATGGAGTAATTGTTGGGATGCCACGGAGAAAAACTCCGTGTTGCCTAGATCACGGCCTTGCCCAACACAAGTCATAAATTCGGGCACCGCCGGGAATCGAACCCGAGACCCCAGGATTACAAGGCCAGCGTTCTAACCGCTTGACCACCGTGGCTACGCTACTGTGGGGTTACGCGAACAAAAAAGGTTGAA
Source organism: Zootermopsis nevadensis (assembly GCF_000696155.1). The sequence goes on from NW_019060011.1 coordinate 775,590, forward strand.
TTCCATTGGGCTATACAACCCCGAAGAAATAGCTACATTTAGAATCAGTCAATCTCGTTGTCTCAGATAACACACACGTCCTGTGTAAAGAATACTTTCTCATAACATAAAAACCTTCACTGTATCTGCCAAG
>NW_019060011.1:794224-806311 GCF_000696155.1 Zootermopsis nevadensis
TGTCTTGGTAGTTGGTGATCTCGTCGTTGTGAAGTGTTATTTGTTTGATGACGTAATTGTTTGGCTACAAATTGTTTGACGACGACGACGACAAATCAGAAATTTTTATAGTAGAAAAAAATCTAAAACCAAGTGTAGTTACGTTAAATAGCGGTATAAAATTATGGCTGAAAACGAACAGTAGTGTAAACCAGCATTCATCGTTCACGTAATAATATTAAACGGACTGACCAAATCCGTGCCACGTGACGGAAACTGTCAAGAAAAACAATTACAAAATTAATAATTGGCTGTAAATATCTGATTACTGATCAGAAAAATCCAAAATAGTTGTATGTATATACATAAATAATACACGAATAAACGTTACTGTCCTTTCTCTGAGGTATATTTAACATTCAAGACATTTCGAGACTTGACTTTACTCCGGCCATGATATTGACAATTCTTATTATTAAAAGTAAAGTCAACTCCAGAAACGTCGTGTATCAAGTATATCGCAAACAATAAACAACGTCCAACATACCATTCCCATAATGAAACAATCATTGCCATATAATAATTATATGTGGTACATTGGTTAATCTGTAACAGAAAAAAATATAGTAATAATAATATTGATAATAGGATAAAATTGTCATGGTGACAAGCATAAAGCCATTAAGATATTTAAATGGACCGGCTATAAAAATCCACGATTTCATAACCTCGATGGCAGGCACAAATGTCTTGTCAGTAGTTTTACCACCGACAAAAGAGCTAAATGAGTCAACTTCCATCGGCCTCAGAGTTGACGTGGACTCGACAGCGTATAAAAGAATCCTTCCCTCGGACGATTAACGCCTCTTCGGTACGCACTTCGTGCAAAGGACGCATAAAAACCGGTGTTAAGTCACATCACCGAGTTGAGCTATCCTTATGACGACAACGATGATGACGTCACTGTTTACCAAACCAATACATTCCAAATTGTATTCTTGTAAACTTCTGACTGCCAAGGCTCTAGGGTGGATGAAGAAACCTGTCACGTTGAAACCCTGACAGGCAGAAGCCGTATTGTCCCCATATTCAAGGCGGCAAAGGGCTGTTCTGTGCAGTCGCACCCCCGTTACAAACACGAGTTATCTCTGGGGCCAGAAGTGCCAAATTACTGACGTTAAAACGTTAACAAGAACACACTACTAACCCGGAGTCCTGAGATCGAACCAATGCGTTGGGAAAATTCCAAGCCAAATGGCATTTTGGTGGACACACGTCCTGTTGCGGATCAGATAGGTTACGCCCAACCTGGAATGTTTTAACAACAGGAGAGCCGATGTTGAAATCAGGAGTTGAGTGAAGAAAGAATTGACAATGAAATATTGTTATGGAATTAACCCAGAACTCTCTGGGGCCCACCCAGCCTCCTATCGAATGGGTACCGTGATCCTTTCCCGGGGGTAACGCCGGCGTGACGCTGACCACTCACCCCCATCTAGTGCCGAGGTCAAGAATGATTAGGAGCTATACCTCCTCTCCTCCCAAGCGCCTACATGGTGTATAGTGGGACAGCTTTACTTTTGTTAGTTAAAAGTCGGCCTTGGCTCTGGTCATCAGTCATCCAACACTTACACAAGTTTTAGGAATGGGTTCAGCTAGATGATGCGAGCCTGAGATTATACAAATACGAGAGAAAGGAAGATGTAAACAAAACTTATGTGATGTTGGCATCACCAAAAAAGATGGCAGATATAAGCAATTTACATTCAGCTTAATCCAACGATAAGACGCACCAAAGAACAAGAAAATAGATTTTTGTGTGATTATTATATCAAGATATGTAATCAGAATTATATATATTATTTAACTTATCTGTATATTTATTTAGGTCTACACGTGAAATTAGAGCCACGGTGGTCTAGCGGTTAGAACGCTGGCCTTGTAATCCTGGGGTCTCGGGATCGATTCCCGGCGGTGCCCGAATTTATAACTTGTGTTGGGCAAGGCCGTGGTCTAGGCAACACGGAGTTTTCCTCCGTGGCATCCCAACAATTACTCCATTCACACACAGAAGAAGGCAATGGCAAACCACTTCTGGATCATCTGCCAAGAACGTATATGAACAGGTCCCAGTCCGAGAAAAGGATGGAAGGATCCTGTTCATATGGACCTGTCGTCAGACAGAACACTAATAATAAAAAACACGTGAAATTGTCCGCGTTTGAACAAAACTTTAATGTTGATGATAAAATGACGTAATAGTATTAAATATACATTATCATAAAAATCCTTTAATCCAGAATGGAGTACTTCTGCGAAATGTTCCCACAGACTTTTCGTACTAAATAAATGTTTAACTGAAGCGTAAAAAACAAAGTTTGATACCCCTGTGTAGGAGACAAAGAATGACCTGTAATACACACAGCTGCGGTTTACCCTGAAAACATCATATGGAAGGTTGAAGGAAGTAAATTCACTCACATGTCTGCAGCCGCAATGGACATCCGGACACGCGGACCGCGTTTATTCGAACCAATGCCATATGCTTCCTGCCACAAAGCGTCTCTTAGCGCATCAAACCCTTCATATGTTCCAATGACAGACAACAGTGGCTCAAATTTTGAAGGAGGTTCGTGATTTACACTTTTAATCAGATACCATAGTGATCAGAAGATGAAGGATGAGATGGTACAGGCCTGTAGCACGCATGGGAAGTATCTGAGTTCTTAATTCGTTGGGTGTTCTCTGTAATGCATTTCTACAAAGTATCAGTGTAATTAAGAAGGAGCGGATACGAGGTGCGATCGGAAAGTTTCAAGACTGCGCCTATAAAAACCCGTACACTTATCTCAGGTATTAAATTCATCCATCACCCTCGAAGTAGTTCCCCTGGGAGTGAACACAACGATCCCAGCGCCGCTGCCAAGCCTGGAAGCATCCCTGGAAATCTTTCTTTGTCAGCCTGTCAAGCACCATCTGCGATTCTGTCTGAATCTCTTCTATCGTCTCAAATCTCCTTCCCTTTAGCTGAATTTTCATCTTTGGGAAGAGGAAGAAGTCACACGGCGAATAAGGAGGTTGCGGGATGACGGCCATGGTGTTTGAGGCCAAAAACTGCCGAACTTTGAGGGCGGTGTGTGCTGGCGCGTTGTCATGATGCGTCGCATGTGGAGTTCTTCCTTTAGAATTAGCTGACAGGTCCCATAGCCTATCCCAGCAATGTCGCACAAGTCGTTGATGGTACGATGTCGATCTTCGTGAATGGCCTGCCGAATCTTCGTAACATTTTCGGGCGTTGTGCTCGAAGATGGTCGTCCAGAACGCTCGTCATCATCGACAGAGGTTTGGCCATTTTTAAAACGTGAATGCCACACAAAAGTTTGTGCACGACCCATTGCGGACTCCCCAAATGCTTGCTTTAGCATTTCATAGGTTTCCGTAGCCGTTTTGGCGAATCTTTGGCAAGAGATTCAGGCCGAATCGCAGATGGTGCTTGACAGGCTGGCAAAGAAAGATTTCCAGGGATGCTTCCAGGATTGACAGCGGCGCTGGGATCGTTGTGTTCACTCCCAGGGGAACTACTTCGAGGGTGATGGATGAATTTAATACCTGAGATAAGTGTACGGGTTTTTATAGGCGCAGTCTTGAAACTTTGCGATCGCACCTCGTATGTACGTGGACCAGATATCGGAAAAGAGATGTAAAACTTGGTTCACAGCTAACAGACGGTTGCCGAAATGAACTGCAAGATTCTAAAACCATTTATTACTATTAACTACCGGTCATCTCTCTAATAACAACAAATCACTTAAAACTATTAATATCTGCGAATTGTATTATTTTATTGATTTCCTGACTGTTATTGACATAAAACAATTCATATGACGGCCGACATAAATCCACATTTTTTTAGACACTTGTGATCGCTCCAGATATTTAATTAAAAGCAGGTATAACTTTATCATACTCATCTTGAATGTAATAGTTATTTTCGTCTAACCACTTTAAATTTTCCTCGCTGACAATTTTGACTTCTGGCCTGCTTTGTTGGCAACCCTTGTGTAAGTCGTCTTAATCTCCCCCTCTCCTCCTCCTCGTGTTTGTCCTTTCGCCAGCCAGTTAACTCTGAAGAGCAGTACCTTTGTATAAACCAGAATAAACCTCTCTCGCAACCATATACCTGAATAACACTTTAAACCCTGTATTCGTCTGTCTTCTTACTTGTGAATGGGTTTAAGCTGTTCTTCACACTGCATGTGGTTACAGACGGATTGGTAATGCACCTCGAGGTAGTGCCTGTAATGTGTGTTCAAAATAAGCCTGTCACATTCACATCCTTACGCTTGAAGAACAGTTTTGTAAAAAGTCCTCCGTCTATATCACTGGAGTAGGGCCCTTATGATGGGGGCCATGCGAAGTGGTACTTGGGTCAAATGTGTACGATGTTATCCCATAACTCCTATACCCACTCAATACAACCAACATTACAGTGAGATATAATAATTGAGATTTTTACAGCTCTGAAAGTTGTTACAGACGTTTTGAAAGAAACTGTCTCCATCCTCAGACAAAAAGTTAATATGGGACCATCATTTTCTTCCGAAAATATACTAAATACAAAAGATTTTAGACAACTTGCTGTCAGCTTTTTCCGTTTAAAGGACTCTGTGTGCTGATCTCCACAATGCCACTAAATTTGTTATTGGCTCACGCATTCTAAAACTTTATCGCAATAATTTAACTTCTTTTCCAGACTGTACCTAAGACAGTAGCCGCCACGGTGGTCTAGAGGTCAGAACGTTAGCCTTGTAATCTTGGGGTCCTGGGTTCAATTCCCGGTAATGTTCAGATTTATAACTTGTGTTGGGCAAGGCCGTGGTCTAGGCAACACGGAGTTTTCCTCCGTGGCATCCCAACAATTACTCCATTCACACACAGAAGAAGGCAATGGCAAACCACTTCTGGATCAGGTCCCAGTCCGAGAAAAGGATGAAAGGATCCTGTTCATAATATGTCACCAACCTCCTGTAAAGGAGACGGCCTAATAAAGAAGAAGAAGGTATGGAAATACTAAAATAGATGAGGGTAATCAAATTTTTAAGGATGGCAAGGTTTGAGCTGGATTCTTTTTGTGCTGCTGCAGTGGTGGAGTTACACGGGTTAATTATGATGTAAGATCTTGAGGACAGGTTATTGATGCTATCTTTTCATATGTTTGCATATTCAAAGAAGACAGTAAAAGTGATAGAAACATGGATAAAATTACAATATCATTATCTTCATAATTTGTATTCTTTAACTGGACATTATTAGAGTAATCTGTCCAAAAAGGACAAGGTAAGTGAAACACATCGCAGGCATGGGGAAAATGAACACAACATTTTAGCCAGATAACCTGAAGAAAATAAGCACTCGGAAGACCAAAGAGTAGATGGAAGACCATTAAAATGCGCAGAACCTTAAAGACATAAATATGGCTTAGGATAGGTTTCAGACTCTTTTGAAGACGGCATTAAACCTTGTGCGGAAATGTTCTGACCAGCTGAACCATCATCAGATTCCAAAAAAGGACCGACTAAGCTTGGCAAATTATCGCAGGGGCTGTCGTACGCACTTACTTCTACCAGACTTTGGCACACCTTCACCAATTCTTACCATGCGCCGTTTTCTCGATACTAACCAACAGGCCTGCGAAATACGAATGGGAACGTCTGAATACACGTCTAAGAAAACGAGCAAATTTGTAATTTACCACGCACCATGGCAACTGCAGAGGAAATGACGACACTGTCCAAGCAAAATGTCTGGAGAAGTGAACAGGTTAGGTTAGGTTAGGTTAGGTTAGGTTAGGTTAGGTTAGGTTAGGTTAGGTTAGGTTAGGTTAGGTTAGGTTAGGTTAGGTTAGGTTAGGTTAGGTTAGGTTAGGTTAGGTTAGGTTAGGTTAGGTTAGGTTAGGTTAGGTTAGGTTAGGTTAGGTTAGGTTAGGTTAGGTTAGGTTAGGTTAGGTTAGGTTAGGTTAGGTTAGGTTAGGTTAGGTTAGGTTAGGTTAGGTTAGGTTAGGTTAGGTTAGGTTAGGTTAGGTTAGGTTAGGTTAGGTTAGGTTAGGTTAGGTTAGTTTAGGTTAGGTTAGTTTGGGTTAGTTTAGGTTAGGTTAGTTTAGGTTAGGTTAGGTTAGTTTAGGTTAGGTTAGGTTAGTTTAGGTTAGGTTAGGTTAGGTTAGGTACTTGAACACCAAACGTGAGATTAAGTAATTTATGAAGGCAAACTCTGAATTACTTCCTCTCATTCAGATGTGTTTTCATACATTTTTTTGAACAAACACCACAAAATGAAAGTATTATTGGGGGTGGGGGGTGTCATGGCGTATGTGACCCGTCTCAATATTTCATCACCAAACCTACCAAAAACGAGTTTCAATTATATTTGGTGTTGGAGAGTCTAAAAGCGGATTTCTTTTTCCTAAAATTTAATTTTCGTTACTGTCGTACGAATATAACCACTGGTTTACATTAAGGCCACATCAAACTTGATTAGGAATAATTTGTTCAGGAACAGCTGATTGTAAAAAATCTGCGATGTCTTCCAGGAAAGTAGCCATCGTGTTATAATACAAACGGCTGTACGCTGGAACTCTGAAGGCGTTCATCACCACGCAACAAGCAGATCATAGTTGCATAATACCGCGTTAGTTATAGACAGACACACATTATGCATATTAATGAACGGAAAACGAACATCAACAAAAGATGAGTGCTAACTTATGTAACATGTACTTTCACCTACCACCTACGATTGATACAAACAAGAAAGAGTTCGAAGCGAAAAAGTCTATTCAGTATGTTTTGTGTGTGGGACAACGCTAATAGCAATGCAGAGTTAACGGTCTTGTCGTGACTTCTCACTTTTGCCAAGTTCTGAACTATAATAAAAACTACATCTTCATACTAGATCTTACAATGTAATTCAATTCATTTATTTAAGTGTTTGCCAACAGCAAGAAGCCATTAACAGGCAAACACTGATAATACATCAAATAATAATTAAATAATAATGAAAAATATTACACAAACAGATTAACTAAACATATACAGTATTACATATAACAGCCAAAAACAGACAAACTCAAAATAGAAACAATATTATACACAAAGAAAAATAAATGCACATAATTATAATAGCAACAATCTTATGTGCATATTGCAATTACGGCGTATAAAGAAAAATCATCTGTCTGCTTGTATCACATCTGAAATTACTGGATACAGTGAAGCCGAGCGTCGTATAAATTTTATTCAAGAGTTAAGTCCGTAAAATCTGTAAAAGTAAAGCTGTCCCACTATACGCCATGTAAGCGCTTGGGGGGGGGGAGAGTCGTTATAGCTCCTACTCATTCCTGACCTCGGCACTAGATGGTGGTGAGTGGTCAGCGTCACGCCACGGCCGGCTTTACCCCCGGGAAAGGACCCCGGTACCCATTGGACAGGAGGCTGTGTGTGCCCCAGAGCCGGTCTGGACGCAGAGGCTAGAGGAAAAATCCTCTGCCTCCGTCGGGGATCGAACCCCGGTCGTCCAGTCCGTAGTTAGTCACTATAATGACTTAGCAGCTCAGTCCGTACCGCGAAGAAAACACTACACTTCACGATTACAAAGATCAATCGGCTATTGAAATAATCTCCGTTTACATTGAGAATCATACGAAGTACATAAATACAATACGTAAAGTTATTGATTATTAAATCAGGTGTTACATATGATTACTACTGAGCTTTAAAGGGTTAATTTTGCTTCACACGAAGTCCAGCATATTTAATTAAACGATTCCGTTGGTCTCCATACAATTTCATTATTGCCTTGCTCTATAGAATTACAAATGTTTTAATCACTTTGTATGCATGCTATCAGTCTAGAGGGCAAGGTCAGGTCTAAACCAGCGATGAAAATGTTTAGTTTTTTTTTGGGGGGGGAGCAGAGGGTTAAGAAGTCTTGTCTGTACTCCAGAACAGGGCCACTCGTACGAACTGAATAGTTTAAGTACCCATGGGAACTTCAGACCGATTGGGGAGGAATTGAAATCTATAGTCTTCTGCTATAAACCCAATCAAAGCTTCCAAATGTGTAGACTGGCACAATAGTCGATGGCTGCTTAGGTAAACTACAAAACTACAACAAAGATTATTGAAATAAAACAAAGATTAAACTCATATGATCTGTAGTCAAAGAAAAAGTTTTAAAACCATCTTACAACATAACATGGACCAGACGGAAGTCTTTATTTATCGGAAAGTATTATTTTGTCCCAAGAATACTAAACTGAAAGTTAATGAAAAATGTCTTTAATGAACGTCGACTGCTTTCGACGGAAATGATAAAAAAAGAATGTAACGAAACAATTTATGACTGAAAACTTATTGTTTTATGCCTACATAATTTCGTTTCGCTTCGGGCCTACTTATGTCTCAAATTATAAATTTTTACGTAATTTCGAACGTGGCAAATAATTTTACTTCACTAAAAATAATAACGTAATAAATTACAGAAACAAAGTGTGTATTTCCAAGTAACTATTGGTGCATACGTACATACGTAACCATTATTTATTTTAATCCGTCTGATCACAATATAATTTTATTTAAAATTTCTTATAATTAAGATAATAAAATATCATTCATGTTCCTTATCGATTGATCGATTTACATTTCGGAACATTTACACAACATGTTTCGGTTTTTATAAAACCATCATCAGGTGTAAAATATATCTAAGATCTTAAAACTCAATTATGATTTCTGTAGTTTTTTGGTGATGTTTCATTACGTTTGTTTTTCCATTTCTGGGCGAAGGTGTTGTTTTTCTTAAATGTTATTAGATGTACATATCGGCCAAAGATGTAGGAGTATATAAAACATACCAAAGATGTAGGAGTGAGTGTTCCGAAATGTAAATCGATCAATCGATAAGGAACATGAATGCCACCGGGTATAAACCCATTTGCAGTCAATAATAATAATAAAATACGTAACATCAATTTGTTGATTTGGATCGTGTTTCATCAAGCAATATTTGAAGAAGAAAAAAAGCTAAATATCTGTATTAAATTTAGAACAGTCTGAAAGAAAGAATGAAAATATAAGATACGAGACTTTTACGACAGCAAAAATGTCGACTGTGGTCTTTCGGGTTACGACGCCGGTGGACATACACGTTGGTTATTACAGACGCTGGTAACCAACCACCTACTAGACTACGCGACACCAATATCTGGAAGACCACAGTCCTCAGAAACCATGTTCAGCTACTTTGATTCTTCGTTAGAAATACTTCTTACTGAAACAGATCCACCTTGGACAAACAATTTTATTTCAGATCTAAAGTAAAGGCCAGCGACATTCTTACACTGAGCCAAACACTAATCAGCATACACTAAACCGGTCACGAACAAACGACTGCAATTCGTGACATTGTGCGTTCTTTTGTTCTTACGATACCTGCTACCACATACAAGAACTTCGCTGTTCGCAAGTGACCCAACGGCATTCTCAGAACCGCGTTGATTCTATCAGACCTGTTGACGGGCCCGTGATATTTTTACGGCAACGCTGGAACTGGTAACGCATTCATTACTGGACGCAGTATCTTCAAATCGGGGAGCTATTACGACTTGAAAGAAAATGCTTCTACATTGTCCATTAGCGATAACTAGAAATATCAGTATCACATTTTAACGTTTTATTACATAACCAAAATAAGCAACACTTCTAAATGGACCATTTGTTAGATCATAGTATTTAAGTCTATTTCAACATCCGCCCACTTTAAGCTCTTAAAATACAGGACTACAAGGACACTTTATGAGCCGGGATACCTCAGTCGGTATAGTCACTAGCTATGGACTGGACGACCGGGGTTCGATCCCCGACGGGGGCAGAGGATTTTTCCTCTAGCCTCTGCCCACCCAGCCTCGTATTGGGTACCGGGGTCCTTTCCCGGGGGTAAAGCCGGCCGGGGCGTGATGCTGACCACTCACCCCCATCTAGTGTTGAGGTCAAGGAAGAGAGGAGCTATACCTCCTCTCACCCCAAGCGCCTACATGGCGTATAGTGGGACAAATTTTACTTTTACTTTTACAAGGACACTTTGGTCTTCATAAAACTACCACAACAGAGAGTCAGATGTTCGTCAGTGTTCACAGGGGCCCGTCACCAGCCCATATCTTAACACTATTTATACTCATAACAGATATTACTTTTAAGAAATAGCAATACAGTGGGACTCATGGAGACTAGAACACTCTGGCGCAATTGCGCGAAGTTACACGTAAAGGGTTAAAAAGGTTTGTTCTTTAAGATTTGCCCCAAATAAACGGCTTCCCCGATTAACCGATGGCCCAATTAACCGGAATCTACTCTAATATGAATTACTTGTAAGGTGCTTTTAATTTATATACGCATTGTATAAACAGCGTTAATAATAATGGAAATGATCTAGATAGGTTGTCTTGATAGATGGTTATCTGTTTTTTGTATTTCTTTAACGTTTTATAATTATATTATTGTTCCCTAGGTGGATTATTTGTTTTTATTTATATTTCTTCATTTATTTATCTACGTGTATAATATTGTTTCTATTTTGAGTTTGTCTTTTATTGGCTGTTATATTTAATACTGTACATGTATAAGTTTAATTAATCTCGAGATGATAATGTTGCGTCATATTGTGTTGAAATATATACTTTTTTGTTCAATTTTATCAGTCTAAACACAATAAAATATTATTATTAAATATTAAAATATTATTACAATTAACATTTAAATATTTAAAACATATTAAAATGATGCTCTTTATCGAAATGTTCGATTTGCATTAGAGCATCATCTTTTACACTACATGTTTCGGTTCTAAATGAACCATCTTCAGGTGTATAATCCAAAATTTAAACTCAAACGTAATATCCTAAGTGCAATCCTTTGTCAGATGTCCATCAAATATCAGAAAGTTTTCTTCTGTTAGTTAATGTTTTGTGATATTTTCGTTATTATTTTACTATTATTATATATATTATCAGTGTTTGCCTGTAATTGGCTTCTTCCTGTTGGCAAACACGTAAATAAATTAATTGAATTGAATTATATTATTATTATACGTGGCTAGATGTTGGCTGACTTCCGGGCTTTAGCGCTGTGCAGTCTGGCAAATGTTTACCAATGTTTCAGAGGTCCTTACTGCCTCCATATCGCTAAGACTTTGGACATTGCCCTCAGCTTCGCGCACACAGCACAAAGCATTTTTAACTTCTGCGCACAAAAGGTCATATGTTTTCTATTAATTTAATAAAATACACAAAAATAGCTCAGTTTTAAACAAAAGTTGCGTCCTTTAACAACTTAACGTAGTTTATAGCGTACGTAGAGCCACAGGTACGATACAAATCGATTTGTGCTGTTAGCTAGTGTAGAATCCTGTTGTAACACATGAGCACGTGGTCTCCTACTGTAAACATTCATAAAATAATTACATTGAGCTCTGTAACCTAGTCTACGAATAACAAAACATTGGATGTAATCTCTGATTACTTTCTGCTCTGTGCAAAATCTGCTGGAAGAAAGAATTGAAGAAATAAACGCAGCTGAAAAAGAAATGTATTACAAATGACTCTGGCCAACGGGTTAGTTGCTAATTGGCACCGTACGTTGTGCGGCAGAGTATAATTTCACTAGGAAGAAAGTGTTTGGAGCGAGTCGTGCCATGCAAGTCAGTCATGCAAAAGAAAAGTGTGCTCAATTACTAGTTTATTGGTATTTGGCAGAACGCGGAAACCAGATGAACTGCCAAACTCGGAGAGAAGATCACGTTTCTATTGTGTCAGCCGACCTAGTTTTCACTTCAAAATCACAATGTGTTCATTAATATAATAGACGATTAATTATCGGTCAGTGTCTGCTAATTTTACCACGCTCCCGTTTAATGAAAATACCAACACGTTTTAATACTATTGAAATTTATTTACACACACAACTGAAACGATGAAGATTTCCGTCTTCTGGGTTATTGCGCTGTGTAGTCTGGTCGATGTTAACCAACGTTTCAGAGGTCATACTGCCTCCGTCATCA
>NW_019060011.1:827746-847358 GCF_000696155.1 Zootermopsis nevadensis
ATGACCATAAATATATTAAACAAAATAAAAAAATACTCGGGGGATATTTGTGAAATGAAATAGTACATACATTACTGCGAGGGTCAATAAAGTTTTATTGCGCCTCGCAAATATTGCGTTTTCTACAAATTTAAGGTTTGTGGCAACCCTGCGTCGAGCAAGTCTATCGGCGCCATTTTTCCAACAGCGTGAGCTCACTTCGTGTCTCTGTGTCACATTTTGGTAATTCTCGCATTGTTTTTTAGACATAATGCTATAGCACACTTAACAGACTACAGTAAAGTGTAAACATAACTTTTATACGCACTGGGAAACCAAAAAATTCGTATGACTCGCTTTATTGCAGTGGTCTGGGATCGAACCCGCAATATCTCCGAGGTATGCCTGTAGTTACACTTCGTGGACAAAGGAACACACTTCCTCAATCCTATTGAAGAAATCTGTAAAGGTCTGCTTCGGGACCGCGTCATAACTCAGGCTGTTAAAGAGGTCGGCGGCTTCTAACCGCGGAGGCCTCTAGGTCCACGTCTTGGCCAGCCCATGTCGAGTTTATGGTAGTCAAAGTGGCAATGGGACAGAACAGGTTTCTCTCGCGAGTCTTCGGTTTTCCCTTGTCAGTATGATTTCACCTCTGCTCCATATTCAAGTCATGTATCATCTGGGGGTTGGACAAAGGTGGGGGGGGCAGTTAGCGGCCGCAGAACACCAGCCTTGACGAACGTCGCCTCGCGCACCGCGGTCCAATCGTCCTGAAGGGCACACAGCTCAATGTAACTCGGTTGTGTCATCCAAGGGAAGGACACGACGTATTACAATTGTTTTCTAATGTGCTGAGAAGGCTAATATCCATAAAGGCATTTTCTTATGACATCACGTCAGTGTGTCATCAGTTTTGTATAAAAAAAGAACAATGTCACTTATTTCTCAGAATTCGTCAACATAAAATTTCATTCCTTCGCGACACATAAACATATTATTCATATATTAAATCTTGTCCGTCTAATCACAATAATTCTTATTAAATATTAAAATATTACAATAATTAATATTTTAAAATATTTAAAATATTAAATGATGTTCTTTATCGAAATATTCGATTTACATTAGACCATCATTTTTCTAATGTAAATCGAATATTTCGATAAAGAACATCATTTAATATTTTAAATATTTTAAATGTTAATTATTGTAATATTTTAATATTTAATAAGAATTTATTGTGATTAGACGGACAAGATTTAATATATACTTATTATATCACAATATGACGCAACTTTACCATCTTATATTATTCATGTCAATCGTCCTACATCAAGCGTAAAACATTACTATTTATTCGATTTAACATATCGACTCTTAAACGGTAGACAAGGTGACGGGTAACACATGGATAAATTCGCTCATTGCGTGAAACTGACCATCAAATTTAATCTACTGTCTGGTATTTTATTCGAAGGGTAAGGCAACACAACGCAACTCATTACAGAGCTTGAGCGTTGAATTTTAATCTGTCCAGGCGTATATGACGGTGTTTTTAAAAGCGGCATCATTACCTTGAGTGAGCGGTTTTAAGCTAAAATAGCCAACTTTGAAATTTATGATGCATTAAACAGTTTTACTAGGGAGTTAAGGCAATAATTACGTGACAATATAAGTTTAAAGTAAAACACTACTTTGCTCTCCTCGATAAAAAAAAAAGACGTTGTATGTTCAAACCAAATAGCAGATTGGGGAGACCCCAAATGAAATATCGGCCCAGTTTATTTTCAAAACAAAGCTTACGCGCCCTACCCATGTCTCTATTTTAATTCAACAAACTTTTACTAGGATCGATGTTTCATCAACTGTCGTAAAACTAATTTTATTTTGCGTATAGCTACCAATTTTTTTTAAAAAAAAAATTGGATTGAAATTATTTCTAAACCTCTGAACGGATTTAACTTAAAATACCACAAATAAACTTTATACATTTTACTACACTCCAAAATCATTTCCCATGCCACAAATGGCGTTTCAATGAAAAACCAAACCTGTCCTGACATCTGCTGAGAATTTAAGCTAACCATTTCAAGTATTCAACAAATTTAATGTACACAGACTAGAATGAAAATATGAAACGAAATAATGTCCAATATCGAAATATCTCAGCATGTAAAAAGGTTAAAAGACCCTTCAGAATCTGTTACTGAAAGACAGATTGCACCCACATTGAAATATGGCACGTTACCCACTAATTTGAATTCTATGAATTTCTTACCGACTTTTACGAAAATGCGCTGGTCCAAAATTTAGCAACGTGAACTTCGATTCACAGTAACCTAACCAAACTTTACAAATGTCAAAGTCTGCTTACTGGAGTAGTTCTGAAATCGCACACCTGGCGACGCAATATGCAGCCATGACAACGGACACAATCAATACACGAGAAGAATTTTTGTCGACTAGCTGAGCGACTACCAGCTTCTCAAGAAGGACTCTGCTGCATTGAATTAGTTTACTTAATTATACGAAGGATGCAACAAGCAGCTAATAACAACTAGCAACAACTTAACAATTCTACCTTTGAGTTTTATAATTTATTACAAGAAAGTGTGACGCTTTACTAAGAATCACGACTTACAGGCGTATGGGTGGGAGTGGAGGTATAAGATTCAAGCATTTTTATACTCTGTAGTAGACGAAGGGGAAGGGTTTCAGAAGCCTGAGAGGAAGAGATCGCTGGGGAGACCTAGACGTAGATGGGAGGATAATCTCAGGCGGGATCAGTGGGAGATAGGAGTTGAAGGAGAGTGGATTTTGTTGGCCCAGGACAGGGTCCGGTGGAGGGCTTTGGTTAATTCGGTGATGAACCTTCGGGTTCGGTAAGCCATCTGGTTGGTTGGGTCCACTATTTGGGAAGCCTGAGGGGAACAGATCGCTTTGGAGACCTAGACGTAGATGGGAGGATAATCTCAGGCGGGATCTATGGGAGATAGGAGTTGAAGGAGACTGGATTTTGTTGGCCCAGGACAGGGTCCGGTGGAGGGCTTTGGTTAATTCGGCGATGAACCTTCGGGTTTCCTAAGCCATCTAGTTGGTTGGGTCCACTATTTGGGAAGCCTGAGGGGAAGAGACCTCTGGGGAGACCTAGACGTAGACGGGAGGATAATGTCAGGCGGGATCTATGGGAGGTAGGAGTTGAAGGAGACTGGATTTTGTTGGCCCAGGACAGGGTCCGGTGGAGGGCTTTGGTTAATTTGGTTAATTTGGTGATGAACCTCTCCGGGTTCTGTAAGCCATCTAGTTAGTTAGTAGTAGACGAAGGGGAGCGTGTGGCTTCACCGTCGCCCGCCTTACCCCAAAAGAGGAACACGTTAATCCCCATGGATACCAGCTAATCCTGAAACGTCGGGAATCGAACCCTGCCCGGCCCAAAGACTAGTCACTAATGTGAACAATCAGGAGGTTCAGAGCAAATAAAGTAATTAGAATTAGATCTTACTTAGCTGAAACGTAAGTCAGGTAATGTCGGTAACAAGTCATTAAACGCTTTTGAAATCTTGAAAGATGCAGATCTTTCGGAGCAGGCGACGCTTGGACTGAAAGCAAAGCCGAACACATGAAACCGATGTGGCAACAGTGAAATGAAGGATGTGGAACCGCCCACCGGGTCTGAGCTGGGCTGGAACCGATCCCAACTCCCGACAGAAATAGAAAATTCAAAAGCAAGGAAGCCATCGCATGGAATGTCAGTCAGACACTCAGGTCGGTCCGCGGAACGGTCGATCGAAGAAGTGGGACAATGGGTTCTGCCCGTCCCCTAGTTTCTTGGTGAAATCATCTCCTCCGAAGACATCCATCATCCCCACCGAAACACCGACTAAAAAGAAGTTTCATTTCATGGAAATTAAAACTATGACGTCAGTGTTACAGGGTAGAATATTTATTTTAGATACCCCGATAATAAATGAGCCGGGATAGCTCAGTCAGTATAGTGACTAGCTACGGGCTGGACGACCGGGGTTCGATCCCCGACGGGGGCAGAGGATTTTTCCTCTAGCCTCTGCGTCTAGACCGGCTCTGGGGCCCACCCAGCCTCCTCTACAATGGGTACCGGGGTCCTTTCCCGGGGGTAAAGCCGGCCGGGGCGTGATGCTGACCACTCACCCCCATCTAGTGCCGAGGTCAAGGAAGGGAGGAGCTATACCTCCTCTCACCCCAAGCGCCTACATGGCGCATAGCGGGACAAACTTTACTTTTACCCCGATAATAAACGTAAAAATTAAAATACACAAAACTAAAATTTTACATGCCGGTTTGTATGAGTGCAAAACTTGGTCTATCACGTTAAGATAACAGAGATTAAAGTTGTTTAAGAACAGGGTCCTGAGGAGAATATTTGGGCCTGAGAGGGTAATAATAATAGGAGACTGGAGAAAACCGCGTTAACGAGAAACTAAATTTTCCCTCAACTCCAAATATTGCGCCTATTAGGGAGGTACATTGGAAAGATGAGAAATGCTTACAAAATTTTGGCTCGAATTCTCAAAGGGAAGAGACAACTCGGAATACTTCGGCGTAGATGGGAGTACAATATTAAAACGGATTTTAAGGAAACGGTGTGAAAGTGTGGTGAACACAGTTATGATAAATAATTTTCCATAAAAGACGGAAAACTGGTGACTAGCAACTTCTCAAGAAGGACTCGCTGCATGAACTCAGATGTCCAAGATCTCCACCAGGTGTTAATAAAATCTGTAATGAGTGCCCATTTTCTTACATTCGAACAGAAACTAAAACGATCAAACCGTGTCGCGGCTAATGCGTACAAACTTTCAGTTGGAAAGCGTCAAAGGAAACGATCAAGGCGTAGATGGGAGGATAATATTACAATGGATCTCAGGAAATAGGGCGGTATGTTGTCAATATTTATTCAATATTATTGTTACTTCAGAAGAAGGATAGACCCTTTATTGTACATTACATGGTTCAAAGTTTTCGAGCTGTTCTTGATTTTACTCCTAGATCATAGTAAAATCTTTTTCCTCTAGGATTAGACCTACACGGTAATGAATACTTAAGGCACACCGTGCCTAAAAATGATATCTATGGTTGAAGATTTCTGTCTTCTGGGTTGTTGAGCGGTGTAGTCTGGTCGATGAATCGCCCTGATGACGGAATCAGTATGACCTCTGAAACGTTGGTTAACATCAACCAGACTACACAGCGCAACAACCCAGAGAACAGCTTCATCGCCCTGATGATGGAGGCAGTATGACCTCTGAAACGTTGGTAAACATCGACCAGACTACACAGCGCAACAACCCAGAAGACAGAAATCTTCATCGCAGTGATGATGGAGGCAGTATGACCTCTGAAACGTTGGTTAACATCGACCAGACTACACAGCGCAACAACCCAGAAGACAGAAATCTTCATCGCCCTGATGACGGAGGCAGTATGACCTCTGAAACGTTGGTTAACATCGACCAGACTACACAGCGCAACAACCCAGAAGACAGAAATCTTCATACTCACCGCTGTGAAAACCTCAAACCTCTGGTTTATTAGCTTCACCAGTATTACATTGGATGTCGTCCATTGTATAATGTATATTTTAAAAATTTACTTCCTAACATAATCTCATAAATCTCATGTTTCTTACGCATGCGTCATTTCCAAAACAGGTTCAAGTTATAGGCCTAAAGGATTTGCGTGAGCGCGCTTGTGAGGTGAATATAATTTCCCTGATTTCAAAACCACCAACGGGACTCAGATTGTGAACATTCAAATTCTGATTTGGATTCGACTGCGATTTCTAAACTGTGAGAAATATTAACAGTCATAACAGTCCACTGAAACCTTAGCTTCATCCGTCAGGATGCGTTGAGAAATACAATCCTCGAATGAGTGCAAACCAGTAGCTCAACCAGTAAACCATTGTACCACGTCAAAGAGGAGTGATACGAGGAAATTTGTACTTATTAATATTGGGATCACAGGCAGAAACTCGAAGCAAATGGCAGGCAATTTAGGTAAGGGGTATGCAAAATATGACAGTATATGACTTGCAGGAAAAACGCTATTTCATAAAGCCAAACTGACAGATATTCTGTAAATCTCATCCCAGAGATTATACAAGATGGTGAAGTATTTATATTCTCGGAGAACGCTCAAGTATCATTTTTTACAGGTATGGTGTTTATGAAGCAAGTATCTGAACCATTTGTCTGCGTAACTTAACTAACTAGATGGCTTAGGGAACCCGAAGGTTCATCACCGAACTAACCAAAGCCATTCACCGGACCCTTTCCTGGGCAACAAAATCCAGTCTCCTTCAACTCCTATCTCCCATAGATCCCGCCTGACATTATCCTCCCATCTACGTCTAGGTCTCCCCAGCGGTCTCTTCCCCTCAGGCTTCCCAAATAGTGGACCCAACCAACCAGATGGCTTACCGAACCCGAAGGTTCATCACCGAATTAACCAAAGCCCTCCACCGGACCCTGTCCTGGGCCAACAAAATCCAGTCTCCTTCAACTCCTATCTCCCATAGATCCTGCTTAATATTATCCTCCCATCTACGTCTAGGTCTCCCCAGCGGTCTCTTCCCTTCAGGTTTCCCAACCAATACCCGGTGCACACCTCTTGTCCCATCCATGAACGACATTTGCTGTCTCCTACTTAACGATTCAACATTATACTAAACGCAAAATATCTCCGAGTCTAGGCAAAGCAAAAGTGAGAATAGATGATGGAAAGTGCAAAGGGAGATCACGGCGCCTTATGCACTATTTCCTCCCCTCCCACCCGGTACTGCAACTTGCATAACGGACAACGAAGCTCGGATATATCTTGCGTCAAGTATATCTTTTCAGCATTTCTCTTCTGACGCTACATTTACAACATATACACTTGGCGTAGCATCGTTAAATAAGCAAACAACAAAGATACTTTATGTAAATGTATCGATGACATCTAATCGATCATTCAACACGTCTATACGCTGAGATTCAGAGCTTCAGTTTTCTCAATGAAATTGTTAAGTCTCGACCTTTACATTTCACGTTCTGACTGCCTTTATAAGTTAAGTTTTATCTTATATAAAACCCTGAATACGTATCTGTCGTGTGGAATTATATTACGATTACTAATGCCAAAAAATCTGAATGAATCGAGTTGTTATAATCGTTGATTTCCTATGTCCATCACAGGTAACACTTCAGAGTACTTAAAACTCCACACCTTATGTAAGAGGTTGAATCACCTTGATGAGCTATTCTTTATTCAAGTTTACCTTGGTTTTAAATCTGTCCTTCTCTTTTGGGAACTGTTGGTACAGGAGCCCCTACTCGGTACCTCGCCTTTTTTTTTGTTCAATGTTCGCCCTTCAAATAAAAATTATCCTCCTTCTAAATGCGCAATAGCTGCTAATGTTTGCTGCAGGGATTTCGACATATTCAATACGAAAAAAAACAAAAAAACTCACTCATTAACATTTTATATAACCATGCTACTTTATATATTTTATTAGGTATCAACTGCAATGAATAGAAATTTATTTGTTATTTAGTTTCTAAAATCTTTTACAATACTAATTTGCGTTGGGATAATTATTATAATCGAAATTATATAAATGTTATTGATTTTATTCTTTGTTTGTTTATATATTTATCATGTGTTCCTTTTCTGTTCTTTAAACCTGTGCTTACTCTGTGATTAGCCTCTGGGCTTATAACTCAGAACATAAATAAATTTATTATTATTATTATTAATTATAAAGAATTTAATTATTATTACTGCAAACTATTCCTAAGGAACCTTCGAACTGTGCACATAATAATATCATTGTTTTTTTAAATAACCTTATTTCGTGAGCTGCATAGCTGTCGAAAAAATCTAATTGAAAATAAAATAAAAATTATTTAAAGAGGACAACACTTATAGAGACCGCACGAGCAGTTTTCGATTCCTTGGATAACTGTTCGCGGTTTTAAGGCTTCGACCGGGATGTTCTTTTGTTAAATCTGATGTGGTACCGCCTGATTCGACTTCTAATGGTTAAGTGAAGTGTTTTCTTCGCGGTACGGTCTGGATTCGTAAATATTATGAAGACGAGATTCGGCTTCAAAGGGTTAACCAGCTGATTTTCGTAATGGTGAGGTGTAGTGTTTTCTTCGCGGTATGGACTGAATTCATAAATAATATTCAGACGATCTTCGGCTTCAAAGGGTTAATCCCGCATACAGAAATGATTTCGGCTCATGATATCGGAATTATGATATCTTGTTTAGGTACAGCCATCCTGACAAGCCGATTCCCAGTCCGAGGGGGTTCTACCGAAAAAGAATAATAATAATTAGAAAGCATGATGAAGACGAGCACGGCTGAGTGAAATTATAGTCTTTCTATTCCAAACTGACAATTCCCATTAAACAGTGTTACAACTTTAACAGAATAACGCTTCTCTCTGCCAGCATTGAGTTTCATGACACGAGATAATAATGCGATACGATTCGACGCATGCGCAATAGGAGACAGATTTATTTTAATACTTGGAATAATTTTACGGTCATTGCACTTTTCATTTCCGCTGTGACGTACCAGTACCAATGTCGCGTCGAACAGTAGCTGCATGACTTCACTGCAGATACATCGCGTCGAACGGAAGATACGACACTTCAGTTACCATCCTCTATTCAAAAATCAGTATAAAACAATGACACATTAAAAGTATAACAGCAGCTCGGTTGGTTAAGGCATTTGACAACCGACTGCGACCAGAATTCGAATTCTGGAAGCGACAAGGTTCATTTCTTTCAATGTCCACGATTTGTCATTTCGCTGTCTTGGGTCTGGTGATATTATACGAGACGGAGAGTTTAAATAATTTTTTTAATAATTTTAATTAGACCATACGACTTAGTTTAAAATATCTACGCACTGAATTAATAGGAATTACACTTCCCCCAGCTACAAAATATTCAATAACTAACTAACTAACTAGAAAACAATTTGAGAAACGTTCGATTAACTTAATAGTTCAGTTATTTCTTGGAAAATCTTTGTTCCTTCAAAATATTGAATGTTGTCAGTGACATCAGAATTTTCCAAGGCCAATGATGCTTGCCAGGATGGTCATTTAATCATTTGGGGGGGTGGGTCCACCCACATGTTCGTGGTTGCGTTTATCTGGCTGGAGATACCCCAAGTGGGGATTCCCCACCCAGCTACTTCCGCGTGCAGAAACGCATGTCGGTGTGAAGTGTCCGTTATTTTTGCCCGATTTTAACCAAAATTGGAATGTGCACACAAATGTTATTAAAATGCCCCGAAATCAAATTTCATGAAAATTCATTCAGCGGTTCTCGAGTTTTTCATGTAGACAAGCTAATAGACGCTTTTAAAAGAAATTTCTAGTTGCGAACGCTCTTTGAATTGAAACCCCCAAACAGATCACAGTCTGTCCAATTTAACGAATAAAATTCATTCCCCACGAAGCTGAATAGTTGGGTGGAGATGAACAATGACACACGCCATATCACATCACGTCTGACGAAGTCAACAATCTGTGAGGGAAAAAAAAAAACAAAAAAAACAAAAAAAAACAAAACAAAACAAAACAAAACAACAACAACAACAACACGCAGATATTTCGCACGTCCTGTCTCGTTTGTTGGTCACAGGGTCGCCCTTTAACGTCTCTGTGTAGAGTACACATACCCACAGAAACCGACTCTATACATGTTAAGCCTTACGTAAACGGATTTTTGGTTTCAATTCAAATGCGTTATGACGGGAGGGGAGGAAAATGCTTCAACCAAAAGGGGAGACCTCACCTGAATAACGCTTATATTGAAACATGCAGCAAATGTCAATTATATAATTGTGCCATGATACCGTCACATTTCAGAGTGGTCGTGGTGAAGGGGTGTTGGGAGAGGGGGGGGGGGGGGGGGGGGACGCTGCGTTTTGTCACTAAACCTGCATTTTTATTTTCGCAGTCCTCAAAACACGTGAAGTGATTTGTTTAAAATATTAAGTATTCAGATGTTCTGTGTTTCGTAAAATGTCATCATCTAAACACTTATTGAAGCCAGAATCTCAACATAAAGATATCAATGGTAAACATAAGCATAAATGCTTACCTCCGTCTCATCTCGACTTCAGCAGACTTAGATGCGATATAAATATACATCTGTGAAGTAACAAGTACGCCCATAACAGTATGCAAATGTCACAGTAATAATGTTATTTAAAATTTTGAGCTGTAGCTATTAGTACATATCCGTCCATTGCTTAAGAACAATTTCACATGCATGTATGCATAAATAAATAAATAAAGTGAAAATTAATAAATAATAACCTGTTTCATCTGATTAACTTTTGGATCCATGAAATGCAATAAAGATTTATGCACAGGCATGCCTCGTTTTATTGCGCTTCGCAGATATTTCGTTTTTTTACAAATTTAAGGTTTGTGGCAACCCTGCGTCGAGCAAGTCTATCAGCGCCATTTTTCCAAAAGCATGAGCTCACTTCGTGTCTCTGTGTCACATTTTGGTAATTCTCGCAATGTTTTTTTAGACATAATGCTATTGCACGCTTAATAGACTACAGTATAGTGTAAACATAACTTTTATACGCACTGGAAAACCAAAAAAATTGTGTGACTCGCATTATTGCGGTGGTCTTGAACCGAACCCGCAATATCTCCGAGGTAAGCCTGTATTTGAACACAGGTAAGACAACTGGACCGATAAATGTCAAACCTAATTCACAATAAATCGACGGTTATAGCATCGAAATTACGAATTCAAACATCAACGCCTAAAAGCATATTAGTGTTGTAACAACGCGTTTAATTCTGTAATAAATAGCAACTTCGTGTGAAACGAGTTTTCTGGAAAATCCCCGAGGTCACCTTTCCGACATGTACACGATCACTCCGTAATCATCCTGAACTTCAGATCGAGTCTTAAATCTTCCATTCTTTTCACTCATAGATCTTCAGTCATTAAGACAGAATTAAAAGCCGAGTCAGATAACTCACTAATAATTATTTTTGGAAAAGAACATTATCAGAGATGGCTGTCATGTGTGTTGTAGCGTCGTAAGGCGATCGCTCTGATGATGGAGGCAGCAAACACCTCCGAAACGTCGATAAACTTCTATCAGACTACACGGAGCAAAAACCCAAAAGACAGCCATCTTCATAGTTGCTGCCATGAGAACATCATATCTTACAAGAAAATTATTGAGAAATACGTGATACTGTTTGAAAAGCCGTCCTAATTCTTAATAAAAATAATTAAGAAATTACCAGAGCGTTTCAATACTAATGAAAGTTGAGAAACTCTGATCTAATACAAGTGTGACGAGTAAAAACATTCGAACTGGTTCACTAAACATACGTTTAAAACTGATTATAGCAGGAAAACGCCCTACGGAAACATTAAAAGAGCGGGCTACTTTGCACCTACGAAAGGTACTGACACGTGGTATTTACAAGTACATTCTAATAATTACTCCATTTCTAACAGATGTTACTTAACCATGCCTACACAATATAACGTGTTAAAAGTCGTGATTACATCAATGCATTAGTTACAACCTGTCTCCTGATGTGTGTGTGTGTGTGTGCTGAACCTTAGCAGTCTGCTGTCATGAGTAAAGCAATAAGAAATGAAAGTTTATAAGCCAGAAAGAAGTTTGCATTGAACTGACCTGTTCACGGATACCGTCTCGCCTCATTGACCTATCCCATCTTGTCACGTGACATAGCCATCAAGGACCCTTGCACTCACCTGTAAAAACAAGAAACAATTAATTTACCTAGGATCAGAACCATGGATATGATACTACTTCGTGTGGTAAGCCAGATCAGACTACAGGCCTACGTGTTTGTAACCAACGTCCGCCATGTCCTGATAAATGCCAGTGGTCTTCAAGGCGTTGAGGGCGAAGCCTCCCAAAGGCGGTAGTGACTTCGCATTTCAAAACGTTACGT
The DNA here is from genome assembly GCF_000696155.1 of Zootermopsis nevadensis. The sequence continues at coordinate 839,736 of NW_019060011.1, forward strand.
ATCTCAGCACATAACCATTCCTTCCACTGCAGTTTATATTTTAAAAAAAACCGGGTGCCGTAATTTTTGTAACGGGTGTCTTTCGGAAACTGCTACTCACTTTTCACACAAGGCCGCTTCACCGATTCAGCTACGAGGTGCGATCGGAAAGTTTCCAGACTGCGCGTATAAAAACCCGTACACTTATCTCAGGTATTAAATTCATCCATCACCCTCGAAGTAGTTCCTCTGGGAATGAACACAACGATCCCAGCGCCGCTGCCAAGCCTGGAAGCATCCCTGGAAATCTTTCTTTGTCAGCCTGTCAAGCACCATCTGCGATTCTGCCTGAATCTCTTGCCAAAGACTTGCCAAAACGGCTACGGAAACCTATGAAATGCTAAAGCAAGCATTTGGGGAGTCCGCAATGGGTCGTGCACAAACTTTTGTGTGGCATTCACGTTTTAAAAATGGCCGAACCTCTGTCGATGATGACGAGCGTTCTGGACGACCATCTTCGAGCACAACGCCCGAAAATGTTACCAAGATTCGGCAGGCCATTCACGAAGATCGACGTCGTACCATAAACGACTTGTGCGACATTGTTGGGACCTGTCAGCTGATTCTAAAGGAAGAACTCCACATGCGAAACCAAGGCTCCTGTCTGAGGACCAGAAGCAGAATCGACTTCTCGTTTGTCAGGAGCTAAAAGATCTTGCAAGAACCGACCCCAACTTCCTTCCTAAGCTCCGTGTGACTTCTTCCTCGTCCCAAAGATGAAAATTCAGCTAAAGGGAAGGAGATTTGAGACGATAGAAGAGATTCAGACAGAATCGCAGATGGTGCTTGAGTTACTGTCAGTTCAGTCGAAATGTTTTACACTTCGTGAGGCTAACATTTAAAATACATTGTTCAATACGTCAAATCAACCACCGTACATTCGGTAAAGTTTTTAATTTCACCCCAAGAACTTTCTGAACGTGGTCGATGGAATCCCTTATAATCTTCACCCAGTCAGCTGTCGCACTCATGTCCCATCGTTCCGCCATTGTACGCGGATGTTCATTTTATAACATTGGTGTCCTGTGTTTCAAAAGCGTGAACCCGGAAATGTATCTTCCTTCCAGTGCTGGCGCCTTGGCTCTGACGACAGCTTGAGAGGCAAGGTCCTTCCCTACCTCGTCTGGGGATAAAGTACAGCAGACGAGGAGCGGACGCTAACCCGTTGAAGACACAGCAGGTTCATCACCTGTGGCGAAGAACGGGGATCTCGGAGTGACCGAAGAAATGCACGCAGGAGTGGTTCGGGTGGGGACAAAGAATATTTTATTACACGTATTCAAATATTCAACGAGGTCTATGTTGATGGTTCCCAAATAACTTCACACGGAAGTCATCCTTGAGAAATTAATCTCATCTCTCTGATTGAGGCTACATGCCTCGCCCATTTCATCATACTTCATTTAATCAGGATACTTTTCCCTGCACTGCGAAATTTTCCTGTGGAACGTATCCTGAGCCAGATTAATCCAATCCGAATAGTGTTTCTTTATTTTAGTCTTCCAAGTTAGTTGTATGCGACTTGAAGCGACCTAAGATTAATTCTTTTTTAAAAAGAAATCGCTGAATGTTTTGTAATTAACCGTAGTGAATTACTCTGAAGTGAAACTTAGCAGGATACAATAATTTTCATAGGACACAAAGTGCATTAGCTATGAAATTGAAATAAGTACTAGCTTATACTGCATCAAAGTTCAATCCAGTAAAACCACGACAAAATATCGGTGGAAATTATATTTTCTTTTCTCCATCAACCGTCCATTAATTGCAATAAACCTGTCGACAGTCGTCTTCTGTGAAACAGTGCGGTTACCATAATTCCGGATGAACATACCGCCTCCATCTACACAGATGAGGTAACACGTTCCTCCAAAACTTTGGTATCACTTACAAGGCATCATACCACAAAAGACCAAATACAAAACTTCACATTACAGAATGACTCTGGATCAACCAATCCAAATAAAAGCGAATTTATACATTACGCTGTACCTAATTATCTTTGCCAATGAGAAACTTTTAAACTACTTTATCCCACAAATGTTTAACTCTAATTTCTACTATCATTAGACTTCAGCACAAGACGAAATTATACAAAAAAATGGGAGACATTGATTTACGCTAAAAGTCTTACAAACATCAACGGACGGATCTGAAAAATATTTATACTCAACTGGAGCAAGTGAGTCGGAAGAAGTTTCGAGACCCCGATATGCTACAAGATGGGTCTCGCTTTGTGATGTTTGTTACAGAAATACCAAATGTTATTTTGCTGGCTAAGTGTGTGCGTGTGTGCGAGTTATTTTTTAACACGGAAGAACGAAAACTCACGGAGCAATGCGGTTCATGTGGTGATACTGACACTGGCGGAAAGCTTACAGTAGTTACAGACGCTCCTTTGTAGCAATCTTTCTAACTTCACGTCAATGAAAAGTGAAACAAACAGGCAAGTCACGTTTTGACCGCAGGTCCTCACAGCCAACTAGAAATAACATTTCAACCTTACATTAATGGGCTCAAACTTTAAAACAAAAATGTTTCGTTCTTATATCAATAAAACAAATCAGCTGACCTGGTTTAAAGACACGAACTTTGGTTGGTATTTCAAGTCAAATTGATATTTGAAACATTATCTCGATCTTAAAGTCACCATTTTATGATTTCTGATTTATTTAATAACACCTCTCAACTGTGTTGAATATATAGTGTTGAATGGAATAATAGTTATGAATGATAAATTCGAAAAGGTGTGGACGATATTAATCGTGGTTTCTCTATGGCAGTGTCAATCAGCCTGGGGTACGCGTACCCCCGGGGGTACGCGAAGACATCTTAGGGAGTACATGAAATTTAACAAAATATATATTATTTTATGATAAACACTGAATAATCAGTAATGAAATTTATTTAATTTATTTTAGATGTATATTATATACTATGTATAACTTGAATTATACACCAACAACTTTGGGGGTACAAAGTTGAAGAGAAATTATATCTGGGGGTACGCGAACAAAAAAGGTTGAATACCACTGCTCTACGGCAGACAGACCAGAAAGCGGGTGTATAAAGTATTCAGTTACTTCATGCGTCAAGCAGACTCCGATGTATCAATCCGCAATGTTGCCAAAACGCAAGATAAAAGCAATGGAAGAATTCGAAGATAGGGATTGCAACGTCGCATTGAATCTGTCACTTCATAAACAAATTGTGTGCTATTTCTTATCAGCTTACATCGTTTGTCAACAAATCAAAAATTTCGCAAAACCGCCACATGCCTTCGTTCCCCAGACAAGCATTTATTGCCAATATATCAAGCATTTATCTGCACGACTTCTGGGTCAGACCAACACAATGCACCTCCGACCACCAGATGGCCACCTTGCTCTGCGACAATAAGCAGACGTCGACATAAATCGTGGCAGCATTGTGTCTGCCAGGCCAATAAGATCATGTGACAACGAGATTACACAGAGAACAGGTACGTCTGCGACAAAGAGCTCTTGAGCTCTACTTAGCTTGAAACTGTTGATTTGCCTCTGAACTGCAACTCGCCACAGAAGAGAACGCCTGACGTCTCATACCCTGTGAGTCGAACTCGCCAGCGAAGTATCGATTGAGTGGTGGGTGGTAGCACCCACGAGAGAAAGCGTCCAGTGGCGGCTTCTTCCATAACACAAAACGGAGCCTTGATATTCACCGATCGCCTGGTTCACATAGACACACGGTATTATACAGGGTTATTCATAATTCCCTGACATATTACAAAAAATCGCTAGACTTGAATGGTGCAATGAATGATAACATAGGACATGCCGATAGAAAGAGAAACTCTCCAAGTTTATTTTACATTCCTCATAAATGCTCTGTGTGTCGGCCCTTTGTGACGCGGCAGACGTCAAGCCGATAATCCATTTCCGCCCACACCAGCTGCGGTATGTCACGATCGATTTGTGAGATGGCATCGATGATTCGTCTTCTCAGCTCAGGCAGATCCCGTGGCAAAGACTGTACCCCCCCATTTTTTTGTAATGTGTAAGGGAATTATGAATAACCCTGTATTGTAGGACACAAATCGTTCTGGTTTCTTATTCGTGCTAGCTTGTGTGTGTGTGTTGGGGGGTTCCTCCCCTTCTCAGGGCATTACCATATGGCTGGCTGAAAAAATCGTTTTTTAGTCAACGTTTCGATAGATTTCTGTCACAAACCTGCAACAGTATTATCCTTGCTCTGATCCTAGGTTTCTCAAATCGTGGTTTTCTGAAGCCACGACCTTTTTAATATATTTTCAAATTAATCTTTTGCAATGTCCTCTCATTTGACGCTACGGGCCCATAACAGAAGCAGCCTGAAGATTGTTGCCACCGGTTTTAATCCATTTTATTTTTTGTATATAAGAATAGTTTCGTTAGCGTGTTAATACTAATAAATATTAGCATTACTTTGTAATACAAATAAATATTTCGTTATTATTTCACGTTGTCCGAACCCAAAAACAACTTGCATTTTTGTGAGATTTAAGATTTTTAAGGCTTTGAGGATGATAATGATGTTGTCCTGGGTTTTTGCGAAGTGTTGATTCGTCGGTTGTTGCCACAGATTCCATTTTCAACCGGGAAGATGTAAACAGTATGACTTTCGAACCGCTGGCTTCCACCGACAAATCAACACTTCGCAAAAACCCACAACAACATCAACTTGCATCGTATACATTAGCGCCGAATCGAGGTCACCACGAATAGACATAACTGTTGACAATTATAATATCTGATGATGGAATGGACTTCTTTTTGTGAAGACGGAGCTTCACATCCAGGTGACAGGTGAGAACCGATTCCAAAGATGAGTTGAGTCCTCCATGGTTTAGTGCCAGCAACTGACATGCCAGTCTTTTGTTTCTATCAAACAATGGATCGTGGTGTTATAGGCCAGCTGTCCGTTAAGTCGGTGACGCCACCAGATGATGAGACGATGACAAATAAAAGTGGTCTGACTGCGAGGACAGCGACGCGGTGCGGATCAGACGGCATATGGGAGCAGAGATTGTCAATCAATGAAACCAACCCACCCATCCGCTTGTGTATTTGCTAAGAGGCCAGGTTCTAATGTGTGGCATGGTCTCGCCTCAGAATACAGCGTGTGCCGATAAACAACACTTGAAAAGAAAAAAAAAACTTACGAAAATTATGCGTTCTTTGAAAATTCACCTTGTTCGATAGTTCCCACTTTGGCCACCAGATCGCACCACCTTAACGTCTACCTCACGTCTTTCCTCAAGCGTCATTTTATCACCGCGGGTAGGATATTAAAATGTAATAATGCTTGATCAATTTATCTTGAGGCACATGAATGATGAAAAAATTGTACATCTTTTAAGTAAAACACAGCAACTTAGAGTTCGGTTGTTTTAATAAACTGTAAGAAATGTTAAGTTCATTTAACGTAGCGTCGGAAGATACAAAGTAGGGAAATATGTGGGAGGAAGCTGTCGTGGACTACTTTAAGGCACTATCCTAACAGTACAGCGAGTAGTAGAGTAGTGTATACGTATGTGAAGCCAACATAATTACACTTTCTTTTGTATGACTGTGAATCTTTAGTGAAAATTATACTTAAAGAATAAAAGTGCTTGAAAAAGTTCTGAGGTGAATATTTCAGATAAAATGTACAAATTTTATACATAAAAACTGAAGGTAAAAGTCGACTTACCAGACCTAGACGCATTAATGGGATGACAATATTATAATATGACAATACGCGTGGACTGCTTGTAGGTAACTATCACACAATTTGCTTCGAAAAGACTTTAAAAAAACAGCCAGGACAGACGGTCTCCGACAGAGAATCGAACCTGAGGCCATCTCAATACGACGAAGTGCTATGCACAATACATCGACGTTCGGTCATATGGTACGAAGAATTTTCACGAGATTTCAGGTTCTCACATCTGAAACGTCGGTAGACTTACAACCCAGAAGACAGCCATCTTCAAGAGTTCTTTCGTCTAGCCGTCACAAGAATATCTGAGTTCAATTTGCCACATCGTCGAGGTCAACTGACGGACACCGGAGTTACTTGCGATACGAGAGTTGATCGTAAAAGTTACAGTCACACAGTCAAAACCTTGACATTTCGGTTACCATTAAATGGAGCAAAGCGAACATCCCAGAAACGGATCTAGTTTAGTAATGGCAGTTTTCAGGGCCAGATTTAGGATTAAGGTGCCCCCTAGGTTTCACATCTGGGATTCCCGTGGTCTCAACCCACCTTCCTCTGACGTTTTGAACCTTTCTTTCAGTAACGAAAGTTCACTGATGTAGCAAGTCTTTTTGTACAAACGATTAACTATTCAGTAAACCTCTTATTGAGATTTTTATTCCTTTATAATTGTCTCTGAATGAACTATTGGAGCCACTGCTTTAGTATAAATTTACAGTCCAGTGTTCATTTAATAAAAACACGTGCGGAGTGTTGTTTTAGTAAGTAGCCCACTGGATCTATACGTGCCTACAAATATGAAATTACGGGATTATAGAGTTTTCCTCAAAAATGAAAATATGCAGCCATGTCATAACCCCAGACATTTCGAAGAAAGATATGACAATTTGAATCATTCCCATTTCATGCAGACATTATTAATCCCGGTGCATAATTCTTAATAGCATATGTTCATTGCGCGTGATTATGGCGTCTCTTTGATTTTAATAGCACATAAAAGCGATGATTATTATATTGTCAATGAACATGTTTACAGACATCAACTACTACTAATATAATAGCCGATGTCCGTCGTCAATGAACATGTTTATAGACATCAACTACTAATAATATAATAGCCGATGTCCGTCACGCTCGTCTGTATGAGAGCGCCGCGGGAAAAATTTGAATTTCTGACGGTGGTGACTCTAGTAGCATGATATGCAAATGAGGCTATGGTGGGGGCCCACAGAGTCTGCATTGTTGGGAGTCTAGTGTCAGTCGGACAGCTGTGTTGGCGCATTCTACATTAATTTACATTGTAATGAAATGCTATAAATACTTTCATCAGGTTTACAAAGATAACTCTGTAATAAACTGTATTATTTAAGAATGCTGTCTTCTGGGATATTGCGCCGTGAAGTCTGGTAGATTCGACGGAAATCTACCAGACTACACGGTGCAATAACCCAGAAGACAACATTCTTTAGACTCACCGATGTAAAAACCTCAAATCCTACAACTTTATTATTGTGCAACACGAAACGTTTAATTATCCGTCAACTTTACGCTAGTACACGTGATATTTCGGTTATCTTCCATCGTAATAAGAATTAAGACACTGTGTTTCTGAAACTGAATGTTTCCTTCATTAGAAACCACTGTCAAGAAACTTAGACTTAGTATACGAGGTGCGATCGGAAAGTTTTAAGACTGTGTCAATAGCGGGCGAACCGGATGTAGTACGAGCTTCTGCCTTTAGGGGGTGCGGCCTACATTCATAGTGAATCAGTGTGCCAGCCTGCATCTTCGAATTAGCATTTGTTTCTTAGTTACGGGCGTTTTGGAAGTGCATTACACCGACCCTCCTGCGATTTCGGAATGGCG
>NW_019060011.1:870763-890969 GCF_000696155.1 Zootermopsis nevadensis
ACGTTTCAGAGGTCATACTGCCTCCGTCATCAGGGCGATGAAGATTTCTGTCTTCTGGGTTGTTGCGCTGTGTAGTCTGGTCGATGTTTACCACGTTTCAGAGGTCATACTGCCTCCGTCAACTTCATCGCCCTGAATTATGCCTAAAAATATAATTTTAACCAAATACTTTGAAGAAAAAAATATGTACCATAACATCCATCATCATACCTTGTATATTTCAAGTGCATCACTTCATTATCTCAGTAAATATCCACTTCAGTGAACGAAACGTTATGAATTCCTTCTCACTTTAGCATTTGAACTCTCAAATGGGGTTTCTCATTAATCACAGCAGGATCTGTTGTTTAGACACCATCGCCTCGTGCAGCCACAGATGAGAAGTTTTTATACTAACTCTAATAACAGAGACTGAAAAAATAGAATAAAGCTATGCTTCTAGTAACATCCGTTGTGGGAATAGCTGGCTTTAAAACACTGTGGTAGATAATTTATCAGTCCACGCGTCGGGTTGAGTCACATTACTCAAGCAAGCAACGTCGACTAATTGAGATCAATTACGTTCATGTCGACGCCATCTTATAAGACGAGTATGAACACGAACGGCGGCCAGTCAATTTGACAACATTCTTTCAGCAACTTTGAAACCTGACCACAATCAACCTGAACGTTCGCAAGTGGAACAAGGACAGACGTTGAGTGGGGCCAACCATACAATCGGAAGGAAAATTTTGATTTAAACACGGAGAAGGGGGTTACATTAGGGCAAAAGTTTTATGTAGGTAATATTTTGTCTTCCCGTCTGATTTCTAAGAACCTGAAAATTAAAGTGTACAAAACAATAATTTTGCCTGTTGTTTTGTATGGGTGCGAACCATGGTCTCTCACTCTGAGGGAGGAACACAGATTGCAGGTGTTTGAGAATTGGGTGTTGAGGAGGATATTTGGGCCTAGGAGAGAAGACGATGAGGCATGGAGAAAACTGCATAATGACGAGCTTAAAAATCTGTATTCCTCCCCCAGTATTGTCAGGGTGATTAAGTCGAGAAGAATGAGATGGGCGGGACATGTAGCGCGCATGGATGGGACAAGAGGTGTGCACCGGGTACTGGTTGGGAAACCTGAAGGGAAGAGACCGCTGGGGAGACCTGGACGTAGATGGGAGGATAATCTCAGGCGGGATCTATGGGAGACAGGAGTTGAAGGAGACTGGATTTTGTTGGCCCAGGACAGGGTCCGGTGGAGGGCTTTGGTTAATTCGGTGATGAACCTTCGGGTTCGGTAAGCCATCTGGTTGGTTGGGTCCACTATTTGGGAAGCCTGAGGGGAAGAGACCTCTGGGGAGACCTAGACGTAGATGGGAGGATAATCTCAGGCGGGATCTATGGGAGATAGGAGTTGAAGGAGACCGGATTTTGTTGGCCCAGGACAGGGTCCGGTGGAGGGCTTTTGTTAATTCGGTGATGAACCTTCCGGTTCGGTAAGCCATCTAGTTAGTTTGTTAATATTTCAAGTTCTGACAAGGTCAAAATGAAGATGCCTCTTTTACGTAATGTTGCTCGTGGGGTCCGACAGAACTTAGAAGATATTTCAGAGGTCCTTAATGCCACTATCAACAGGGCGATGATAGATACAGCAAGGACCTCAAAAATGTCGGTAAATCTCAATCAGACTACACGGCCCAACATCCAAGAAGAAAGACATCTTCAACTTTTATTTTAATATCCTAAAGGCTGCATTTGAAGCATGCAGTGCAATTTTGATACCAGCTCAGCACTAGTTCTAAATTTCGAATTGTAGTACATTCAAATAATATTTAAAATTAGTCTTTACCGCACAGAAAATACATCACCTCTTCACTACAGAAATCACTTGGTCAACACTCTTTACATAGATAATCTCGGTTTTGTCCGAGAATCATACGAAGCCCATTAATGCACTCTGTGGGCAAAATGAAGAGTTACTGAATGTTAGAGTAGGTGGTAAACATACACGCGGTTAGCACTGGGCTTTAAAGGGGAAAGCCCAGATCATTTCACAGCCATGGGCCATCACACGCTCCCAAAACGGACATTTCATTACAGGGGTACCATTCAAAAGACTGTTGTAATGGTTTGGGCCTTGGGAGGCAAAATACCAAAGTTCTTTCACAGTAGTATCGAACGATTTTTCGTCTCTCTTCAAGTACAATTTACAAAAATTACAACAACCATCAGACATATGGAACTTAGAAAAAAATCTCGAATAAAACTCGTTCTTATCCTAACACTTATCGATTAGGGCCATGTCAGTCAACATAAAACACATACGAAATATTATTAAAGTTATTAAATCAACGAGGACGAGGTTGGCTTGACATGTGGCAAAGATGAGGGTTGTAAGATAAAAATATAAAACTTCAGTCAATATTACATGACTCTGGCAACGTCGAATTGAATGAGACGACAATGTAAAATCAGCCTTAAAATATACGAAACACGAGGGTGTGGACTGGACAAATCTGCCTCAGGATTAAGGCCAGTGATGGGCTCATTCAAACACGGAAATTAACCGTCCTACATGCAATTTGACTGTTACGAACGAACCAGCTGAACGTCTTTGATTTATAAATAACAACGAGTGGGGGGGAAAAAGTGGTTACAAACATCCACGACTGCTCTCAAATGAACCAAGTCTGCCTTGTCCCAATTTCGTTACAAGCTTAATTCATTTCTCTGCGCCATTCTCGTCAGTACGCCTGGAAAATAGTCAAGTACGCTAATCGTCTACAAAGCGGAGAACGCAATCCTCTTCGCGATGAAACACCATCTACATGCATCTTTAATAACCTGTTCACGGCTGTCATACCATATTAACGCTATGATGTATTCGAACTCTGAATGACTTGCATACGAAGCCATAGACGGCAAGCGGAATGGGAGGGGACATCACAGGTTCTAAACCTTCCAGCAAGTTCCATTAACTAACGCGCAAACTGATAACGCAAACAATAAAAACTCTCATAAGGAACCAATGAGAAAGCATTTTTTTTATTTTTTTATTTAGTGTGCCAATTCTGACGACAGGTCCATATGAACAGGATCCTTCCATCCTTTTCTCGGACTGGGACCTGTTCATATACGTTCTTGGCAGATGATCCAGAAGTGGTTTGCCATTGCCTTCTGCTGTGTGTGAATGGAGTAATTGTTGGGATGCCACAGAGAAACCGGGGAAGCCCCCGGAGGAAAACCCCGTGTTGCCTAGACCACGATCTTGCCCAACACAAGTTATAAATTCCGGCACCGACTGGGACCTGTTCATATACGTTCTTGGCAGATGATCCAGAAGTGGTTAGCCATTGCCTTCTTCTGTGTGAATGGAGTAATTGTTGGGATGCCACGGAGGAAAACTCCGTGTTGCCTATACCTCGGCCTTGCCCAACACAAGTTATAAATTCGGGCACCGCCGGGAATCGAACCCGAGACCCCAGGATTACAAGGCCAGCGTTCTAACCGCTAGACCACCGTGGCTATAAGAAATTAATTAACACGAAAGCCCGTAATGAAAATAACTGATCCGGTGTAAAAATGACGTGATATCCGGTTTGTATCTGAAAGTTCTGTATAGACCTTGTGGGTAAATTCTACATACCAAAACAATAAATGAACTTCAAATAAACATTAATCCGCAAAAAAACACATCCTTTTGGAGTTACAGCCCCGAGCGTGGCAGTAACCTATTTGCTACTATTCAGAATTAACCTTACTCAAGACCTTCAACTCTACCAACGCGCGCATTGGAATCTATCTACGACGAGAATGTTCCTTACGCAAAAAACTGAACTAATGACAAAATACAACTATGAGAAGGGTAATACAGAAGTTTGACAAAGATCTAATTCACCCAAACTCCTGAATTTCTGGCGAGAATAACAATCACTCGCCTGAGAAAACTTTTCTCACCCCTGCACAAACTTCTCTCTCTCTCTCTCCCCTCTCTCTCAGACACATTTCCAAGATAAGCAAACGGAAGTCATCCCCAGACATGGCATTCCACAGACAGAAGGCAGCCATATTGAGCGACCCTTTTCATCCTTACAAATGTTTCAACTCATAACTTGTATATTTTTGTCTACCTGGGTGGGTTTCTTACAAAAAAAAAAAAATAACTCAGCTATAAAAAATAGCATTGACGGAAGCAAATATCGGATGAAGAAAGAGAATTCACTGCCAACAAAGTTTCACGTTCGAACAATATAAGGTGATTAAAATAACACAGGCTACAATATAATCAAAACTGTGCTGGCAGAACCCGAAGATTCTACAACCGCTGTTTCAAATGTCATTCATTCGACAGTGTCCTGAGTCAGTTAACATCCCCAAGATCCATCCTTTCCGGTTACATAACACCTGTTCTGCGTATTTAGAAACGTGGTGTGATTTTTGAAGTAAACGGTCATGTTCGGAAAGGCATTATATAGGATGCCGAGGCTGGGTCGAACTCATCATTTGCATTATTTACCCTTATCATACTAAGATTTAAAAATCATTTGCATAGTTCAGGTCCCGATTAAATTACGGCATTTAATTAATCTAAGCACAAGTTTCTAGTATGCTACTATCGTACATTCGGCTCACAAAGGTTAAAGTATGTTAAAAATTCGAAAAGTTTCACACTTCATAAAAATGACGTCATCCCTCTGTGGCGGTCTGACAAAATCTGAAGTTCTAAGGACGCACTGGAACGCAATTGATAACATTTAAAAGTCTTGTGTTTCGAAATGGGAATAGTATTACACATCCGTCAAAGAGTTATACTGACAATGAAGAACATCAAGTCCAGTCACACCATCAAATTGCACTAATCTGTGAAACGTGAAGATTTTAGTCTCTCCTGCAAGAAGGCACAGCTAACGTTGGCCGTACCGAGTATCGTTGAAACCACAGTACCATATTCCCCCACCAGATACGAAGTTATACTAACGTTTGCAGAAAAAAATGCAAAGTTACTAAATGTTAAAGCAGGTGGTACATTTTATACGATGGGCTTCGAGACTATTCTTTAAACCAGTGGTATTCAACCTTTTTTGTTCGCGTACCCCCAGATATAATTTCTCTTCAACTTTGTACCCCCAAAGGTGTATAATTCAAGTTATACATAGTATATAATCTACATCTAAAATAAATTAAATAAATTACATTACTGATTATTCAGTGTTTATCATAAAATAATATTTCTTTTAAAATTTCATGTACCCCCTAAGATGTCTTCGCGTACCCCCGGGGGTACGCGTACCCCACGTTGATACCACTGCTTTAAATGGTTAACTTATGTTCGATTTTCTGTAGCCACGAACTTTGATCAACAACGTGAATCAGAGCAACAGGGCTATTACTTCATAATAAGACAATTATATACATCAAGTAGAGCACTCCAAGTTCTTTGTAAGTTACGACTCTGCTTGTCCTTTACATAACGGTTCAGACCGCCAATTACTTTCTGCACCTGATAAATCGATTAAAGACAAGATTTGAACAATAACATCCCAACGGTCATAGACTAGTTGAATTATCTGGTAACTGATTCGTAAATCTCAGCAGCGAACGTTTTGTCACCAAATGCCATGGAACAGAATACAGTAGGAAGCGACACTTATCTGACTACAATTTTCAAGGACATTTGTTTTGTTAAACACCTAACAGCTCTGGCCAACACAACCTCCTATTCAAGAGGCTGTCACCCATTCGGGTTTCATGTTAGGTGCAAAGGCAAATGAAGGACATTCAATATACCTGGGCCTGTAGCGACCTTTGCAAGGTTATAAAGAAACTATCAGCGTTGTTCTTCTGGGTTGAGACACCGCGTGGACTCGAAAACTAAAACTCAGAACAACATCTATATCTTCACCGTGAGAATCTCAAATCCGTCATACATATCAATCGTTCAGTAGCATTCGAAGGGGAAAAGAGTGTGTGTGAGAGAGAGAGACGAGTATATCTGATATAAGAACATACTACAGTAAAACCTCTCTAAGTTGGACACTTGGGTTTCCACGAAAATGTGTCCAACTTACAGAGGTGTCCAAGATAGAGGGAAAGAATATCAGATTGTGGTCTAATGACAATATAATCTGTTTACTTACATGCACTAACTACTATAGGCTTACTTGAATTAAGAATTAATGACAATAGTATTAATAATAATCTTTTGAAGCCCACTCCCATGCATTGCACATTACACCCCAGCCCCAATAACATTTTATAAAGTTAATCCCACCAATTTTCGCTTCCCCATCGCAAAAAGAAAAACTCCATTTCTGTTAACGCAGTCTGAACTCAAATGCACGCACAGTACTCACGGAGTTAAAACTGTGTCTTCTGCAAAACTGTAGTCCAGTTAAGGGTTCAGCAAAAGATTAGTTAAACACTTGCAATGCATTCCAATGATGGCTTCAATGTCCATAAGATAATCCTCCAGAGAGGAGGCGTTCATCAGTCAGAAACTCAAAATAACAAAATATGTAACTGAAAAACTTTCCCTGATAAGCATCGAAGTTAAGTGCATGAACCTGTCCAACTTACAACAAAAGGGGTGTCCAACTTATAGGGTATTGTGGACATGTAAAATTATAGGATATTCACCGATTCCAATTAAAGTGTCCAATATAGAGGGGTGTCCAGGATATAGAGGTGTCCATCTTGAGGGGTTTTACTGTACTAGCAACTACCCATTTCTTCTCCTTCCTTCTGTACGTATGCCCCGTAAGTATTAAGCCACAAGAGAACTTGGGTATTTGGCAAAATACGAAAAAATTTAAACAGAACTCTCTTACGGTCCCGGACTTACGGGACCCACTCTGTATGGCATTATCCACTGCCACAGTGAAGCTAAGCGCGGTGTACCTCATTACTGACGTCATTTCTTCGTTTGTTAAACGACACTAAGCTAACTGCAGATATAAATAAATTTATATTAATATAAAAAGAGAACAGTAATATAATTATCATAATGATAATTTAATAATACGGTTTCAACTGAAGAATTTACATAGCATTAGATGAAGTGGAAACCTGATCTTAAATGAAAGCACATATTCATGGTCTATTAAGGTACCATAAGGTAACATTATCATAATTCCGGGAATCCACCATCTTCACAGTAGGTTTCCCGAAATTTGTGGAATAGACATCAATGCCAGGGTATGTTCGGCGACCTGTGCATTGTTCTAATATACGAACTAATTTAACTCATAAAAGAACTCCACAACAAAATTATAATTACTAATACACAATCTACAAGATGATTCAAAAGTCTCCTTACACAGGGAAAATGGTCTTTTTTTAACAAACCGTCACTTTATTCACAAAACATGCTTTACAGCTTCCTGATCCGGGCATGAGAATGATTTATATACGCTCTTCTTTAGACAAATACATTTTAGAAGGGTACCCAAAAACAGAAAAAAATAACATTATTCCCTATGTACGGAGACTTTTGAATCAACCTGTATTTTAAAAATGCACTGAAATTCGAGGTTGGACACCCATGGCCCAGACAGTCACAACCTTTTCTGAGCGACGTCACCACTGAAAAATAACAAATTCATTCTGAACAAGTCTGAAGCTCTGACACCCATGGTGTAAACTAAGATATAATTTTAAGTTTAAAGTTTAAATGCGTCATGTTTGTGTTTTATAATTAAAATATATAATAGAATTCAGGTCAATACACAAACTTTATTTACAGATGTTAAAATTTAAAATTTGCGCCATTCATCGCTACAACGATGTTACAATATAGCGCTTTCATTCACTACATGTTTCGATGCGAAGCATCATCTTCAGGTGTTTTCCCTTAAAACTACTTCATATTACAATGCATGTCTTTCAATTTATTCGTCGAATAAATTTTATTGATTGTACTCGCCACGAAAGTCTCAAATCCTATATGAAATATCTTTCTTCTTGCGATCTTTGCAAAGAAAGTGACGCTAGAGGTTGGAACGAAGGTATCACTACGAACAAGGCTAAACAAAACAAAAAAACTAGGGTAAGAAATACAGACAAAAAATAGGCCACGGTTTTCATTCTTCGTGAAGGGTGACCCCACATTAAATGGTGGTTGGAAACACGCATGTTTCACACGCTGTTAGCACATTTACATGCTACTCGTAAGTGAACAAGACACATAAGTACATCAGTACCGTGATTCCACGATAATCACGCAAACAAAGAAACAAGAAACCAGCGTAAATTTAGCTTTTCGATATGTAACAACAAAACAAAGGCTTGGCTAAGAAATACGTCATGTAACATCCATATAAGTGGAAAGTGGAAAGCCAACTAGTGCACCGCAAACTTTAAGAATTCGACTTTTAATACGAATTATCGACAACGGATCAACGCCAAGTGGATTCCGTTTCGATAACAAGTCGTTCCGACTACTTAGGGTGTTCAAACTGCTAAATACAGTCTTAAATATTTGCTTTAAAACAGCGTATCTAATTTAAAAGTAACATAAACTTGCACTTCTAATTAAAACTTTTAAAATTCTTTAAATTATAGACTAATAAGAATAGTCTACAGCTCAGATTTCAACAGTGACATCTGTTTTTATCCGCTGTGAAGCTCAACAAATGTCATGGTTATTCACAGTATGTTATGGGTCTCTAAGATTCTCAGAATAACAAAGTTTATATTCATAAAACCATTAACCAACAGATCTTGGTAATGGCGATGCTTTGCGTTTTCTTAGGGGACGAAATGAATTTTTAATAATTATTTAGATTAACTTTATGGTTCAAAGGGTTTAGCCTCACGTATGCCTCCATAACGAAAGCATACAGTCTTTTTTTTATGTTCTGTCTGACGACAGGTCCATATGAACAGGATCCTTCCATCCTTTTCTCGGACTGGGACCTGTTCATATACGTTCTTGGCAGATGATCCAGAAGTGGTTTGCCATTGCCATCTTCTGTGTGTGAATGGGATGCCACGGAGAAACCGGGGAAGACCCCGGAGGAAAACTCCGTGTTGCCTAGACCAAGGCCTTGCCCAACACAAGTTATAAATTCGAGCACCGCCCATTGCCTTCTTCTGTGTGTGAATGGAGTAATTGTTGGGATGCCACGGAGGAAAACTCCGTGTTGCCTAGACCACGGCCTTGCCCAACACAAGTTATAAATTCGGGCACCACCGGGAATCGAACCCGAGACCCCAGGATTACAAGGCCAGCGTTCTAACCGCTAGACCACCGTGGCGGTCCATACAGGATTACGACTTCATTAAATTCTCATGAAAACACTGACATATTGAGCGGTTAATAAGACAGGCTACCTTACAAGGTAGCTTAAATAGGACAGTTCAGATAAAAAAAAATTAGATTTTCGAAATAAACTCGGATTTCTTTTATTCAGACGCTCAACTTTACCATTTGACAGTATTCACGTCTCATGAAAGCTAGATCGGCTAGGCTACTTTGAGGATGTTTGGATAAATGTAACTAACACGTGGGCGTGTTATGTAAATTCGTAGACAACCTGACGTGTTGAATATACGATGAGTGCTGATTTCGCTTCAAAGCAGCACAAACCAATCCCCCAACACAAATGTGGGTATAGGCCGTTTTCTCCGCTTTACAAATATATAACCGTGCAGATGTAAATTATTGACTAGGCCTATTTTCAGTAAGTATAAGAGATGTGCAAATTTCGGTAAACATAGTTAGTAATGACGTAAATCTGTATTGTTTGAGACACCCAAGACTGATGTCGTATTTCCTCAGAGTTGAGCGTATCTCGACTGGATCCTGATGTGCTATAGACTATAATTTGTCTCACCCAAGAAAGATCCTAATATAAATATTAGCATAGATGAACTTGCACGTAATTAAAGTTTATAAGGCGTACGTTAAATTCTTTCATCGTCAAATGATAACGTTTTATTCAGGATTCTTTAAATTTGTTGGAGGGATTAATAAATTCACAGACGGTATAATCCCTTGGCCAAAAAAAACTACAGAAAACTGATTATTAAAAAATGGTACTATTTCACGCAAATGCGCAACGGCATCCCTCCAACAGGATTGGCGGAAGATTCTTTGTTCACACCCAGATCATTCATGAGTGAAACATGAAACAGCGGATGTATTTACACTGAATAATACACAAGCGCGTGGCGATTCGCGACCAGCTCACAGCTCGCCGCTGGACATACAAATACGTTCCAAAACAATTCCTCGAAACACACCCCGTGACCAATTGCGATAATTTCCATTCTCGAGTCAAATATATATCCATATCCCGTGACCAATTGCAATCATTTGCATTCTCGAGTCAAATATATATCCATATCTATCACAGTAAATTGACAAATCCTGTACAAAATGCTTCCTCTCGAAGCAATGAACGTTTTCTCGTACTCTGAGGAATAATTACAACACGCAAGGACGTTAAACACTGTCTTCAGGACAATAACTGAACCTCTAACAGGACTGAGATTTACTGAGCAGAGTTCAGGGTCTCGTGGCGAACATCACTAAGGAAGGTGAGTATCTACTGGCGTTCTACGCCTTGTAATCTTGTACAAACT
Source organism: Zootermopsis nevadensis (assembly GCF_000696155.1). Next base: position 881,332 of record NW_019060011.1, read on the forward strand.
AACCGACATTTCAGGGTAATGGCAGAAACAGTGAGAGTCTCTGAATGGTCGGTCAATTCCATCAGACTACGATGCATAATATGGGAAATGAAATAAACTTTACGTTAGGTCACGGCGAGGGGCAGGATTTGGTGTTTAGCTGTATTTGAATTGTTCTGTTACGACAGAGATAATAAGTATGTTGAATCTACTGCGATAAAGAAGTAAAAGGAATATTTTACTTTAGTTCTAAGATACTCGGATACGAATTTATAATCTTCTGGTGCTCTTGTACGCTGAATTAATTGACTGTATGAGCAATTATTAACTCCGTATGTTCTGATCAATGGAATTAGTTCAGTTACAACAGATCATTCTATACGGAATTAAATGCATCTGTCATTTAAGAAAAATATCTAAGTTTAGGAACTCTTCACTGAGTTTCGATTGCATAAAATCAAATTTATTTTACAGAATTAGTTTTTCTGTTATATTACACAACACGATCTTGAAACAAATACGTCTGTTCAAATAAAACCGTTGGGACATTGTTCTGGGCGAAGGAGCCGAGACCATTAAAAATAGTCCCAATGCACATTGGGGCAGACAACCCACTGACGCAACAGCCGATAGACACCGCCACCCCCTCCAGATAGAACTTTCCATGCACCACAGTCGCTTTGAGCAATACTTGTCCGTCTCCCAGTATTTTTATATATTTCGTTTTCTAAACTGATAGTATCAAAGTTATGCCTTAACATTTTAACACTTTGTTTATAAACTACTTTGTTCGGTTCTGGGTTACTGTTAACAACTAAGGTCTCCTAAAACATTCGTTTTAATTCCTTATTTGACATTCGTTAATCCTCTACAAAGACGTTTACGTATTGCATCTATTTAATAACATTGGCAACATTTCTTATTTCGTATTAGTAATGGTGCCACGGTGGTCTAGCGGTTAGAACGCTGGTCTTGTAATCCTGGGGTCTCGGGTTCGATTCCCGGCGGTGCCCGGATTTATAACTTGTGTTGGGCAAGGCCGTGGTCTAGGCAACACGGAGTTTTCCTCCGTGGCATCCCAACAATTACTCCATTCACACACAGAAGAAGGCAATGGCAAACCACTTATGGATCATCTGCCAAGAACGTATATGAACAGGTCCCAGACCGAGAAAATGATGGAAGGATCCTAAAAATGAGGGGTGACCTTACTGGACATGGGCACTCAGCCTATTCCTGTTCCAACCACGTAGATCATTGTGAAAACGCGTAGTGTATGCTGAATTTTCGATTCCAGTGAGAAATCGGCCCCAAATACGCCGAACGTGTAACTTAACAGTAGATTCGCGTCTTCACAGCAAAGGGTAAGACTTTTTCGCTTTGGTTCCAAACGTTTTACACAGAAAATAACATTTCTTTGACGGTCTTACAACAGACGCCAAAAACGTTACAGACGGAAAACTGTAAGAGTTCTAAACTATCTCCAGACTTAAAGCCGCATTCACCTTTGCTTATCGATTCGCGGGCCGCCAAAGTTATAGACAATGTACTGAAACTTATTAAAATACTATTAAATTCGGTACAATATTACAGTGTTACATATTACGTCGACGCAATATTTTCCTATTTTACAAAATAAATTAATGACATTCTACATCGCTTTTATTCTAATGATCCTTAAACACCAAGTGCGTGTAGCCTGTGACCCAGGATAAACAACGGGTTTAACAGTGGTACTACACAAGGTCATAACCAATATACAGTGTTATACAAAATCGATTAAAAAAGTGATAGTGGAACCACGGTTCCGGAGAATTAGAAGTAAATACGTCTATACGGAAAGGAAGTTTATATATTGGCTTTATTCTAAATATTTCCTTTATACATGCTTTACAATTGAGATTATGCTTAAGATGGGTCTGTGGTAGCTGAATGTAATGTAAAGTAATGTAATGTAATGAAATGTAATTTAAGGTAAGGTAAGGTAATGTAATGTAATGAAATGTAATGTAATGTAAGTTAATGTAATGAAATGTTTTATAGGTAACAACAATGCTGAGTAAACAGATCACGTTTCCTAGGTAACAAAAATGCTTGAATGTTTAACTTGAATTAGTTACGCTTAAGATGGGTCTGTGGTAGATGAATGTAATGTAAAGTAATGTAATGTAATGTAATGTAATGTAATGAAATATTTCCTCAGTAACAACAATGCCGAGTAAACAGATGACGTTTCCTAGGTAACAATAATGCCGAGTAATGTAACGTTTCCTAGGTAACATAACAACGCAGTTACACTTTTTCGTTACACTTTTTGCCGAATGACACTGACCCTAAAATATAGACGTATTTACGTCAAAAATAAATTAAAATTATATTTATACAGCTGTCATGTAAGTTATATAAGATTAAGATTTGTTACTTGCATGCGGGTGTTCCATGGCTGAAGACAGATCGAAGAACCATGAACGCGTTTCTTACCTGTGGAAGACACAACAAATTATGATTATTTATAATAAAGTATACAAATTAAACTAAATGGTCAAATGAGATACTAAGATTGAAAAATAAACTGTTCAGGAGAGGAAACGCACTCATTTCCAGCATATGCAAATAATTATTAAGCAGACGTATGTTAAATTAAATTAAACATTAAATAAATATTTCACCATGGGAATTTTTATCGTGTGTAACGTAAATACTACACTAAATCAAACGTCTATGTATGTGGATAGTTTCAATTTGTAGAACTATTACAAAAAGATTAATTAATGTCCTTTACTTCAAGTTGTGGTGCACCGTTTTTATTATTAATTTGATTTGAAATTCAAAGTAGTAGATGGTGATATAATGGTAATGCTAACATTAACGAGTAGTCTACTGTGATGATCCATCACCCAACAAATACATTTTAACCCACGAGTTTAACAAAATGTGTGGAAAATATTATTAATCAGTTGTATCGATTAGAATGAGATGGGTACAACATGCAATTCGCAAATAAAAAAAAATTGGCCTCATACTGTATCAGTTTGGAATTTTCTCGAGTTAGATACTTTTCTACCAAGTTCCTGAAATTTACAAAGCTCTACTACCTGGTGTCAGAAACTACACATAATGTGTTTGAACTTATAATTCGATACAGTCATATGGTTTAAGTATGTGTGAAACAGTACTCAAGGAATTTACGTTTAAAATACTCAGATTTCATGTCGATCTCTCGACATTCAGCCACAAACTGTCGACACTTTGTGAAGCAGGTTTCTCTGTATGCTAAAAAAAAATCAGTAAAATACTGTGAACCAGAATCTATAAACTAACGTGACGGAATTTGTACTTTGCGTTAGATCCACCGTCACCCAGTCAAGCAGCCACAAGAAATTATGTCCATATATGGCTCAACGTCTACCATAAATGAACAAACCTTTCTCATATCAATACAAATTAAACCGGCAGACATTAACGCAAAGTAGTGTAGCTACTTCATGTCAACAAATATTAATGAACAGAACAGGTTTACGAAATTGTATTATCTCGAGTACAATATAAATTGTTATTCCCTCTTACTTTCTGCTACGCGATACGCAATCTGAGACAATAAATTAAGCTTCTAGAAAGCAACAGGTTATAAATACCTTCAGCAATCTGAACTACATTGCCTGCTTCTTCAACAACAACAATAATAATAATTAGTACAAAAAAGTCCTGCCTTTTTCTTCTTTGAGGCCCACTTTCTTATTTTCTCTGCTTAGATTTGAAAGTGTCTCAATAGAATGTTAAAGAGGAAAATTTTAAGTGAAAAATGGCGACAGATTCGCCTGTTAACCCACTTAACAAGGCTGCCCCTGTAGCTGGGATTTCGTCATCAAATAATTAATTATTAAAACTGAGATTATCGCGAGACGAACTGCAAATATGCGAAAGGAAAAGTGAGCTGATTATATTTTAAGGTACTTTTACTATCAGAAATTGAGATGATAATTAAGAGAGATGGGAAGAGAGAGGAAATATATCTACAGAATAAACACTACGAGCCGATCAACTATAAATGTTTAGAATTACAACAACAGAAATTAAACACGACGTTAAAACGTCACTCAACCAAAACATTGTTAAATTATCTAAGGACAAGCCTAGCGTATGTCCCTTCAATGTTGACTAGAATAAATATTTTTATGTTGAGAAATACAGCAATTTATTGGAACAATATCGTTTCAAATTGCATTGAAAGTACAAAATGTATAAAACTGTTATTAAATAAATTAAACGTAGAAACGTCTTCACAGCTTTTGAAGCCAAATTACTACCAGAGTCCAGACTTCCGCCAAACCCCACCAAAGGTACAACTGCAACCATTTTTCATTTCTCGCTACCAGAGTCACGACCGCAAAATTATCATTTTAATTTTTCCGGATCGGACGAACGGTTCACAAATACAGAAAGCTTGACGGACAAGGGCAATTATATTACGTGAAGAAACTTCTGAGTAACACGTGAACCTGTTTTAATAGCACGCCAAAGTACGTAAAACTTTAATGAATTGCCATAATTTCAACCACTTTGCAGCCGACAAGCCGATAATTAAGATCAAATGTGCCCCAGGTTGAAAGACCGGAGAATCTCTGCTCTAGAACGTCAGACAGTAACGAAGTGTCTTACATTCCCTTACTTACTGAGTGCTTGCTTCGAGCAATCAATATACGATAAAATCCTACAAATGTTCAGTAAAGTAAGTTAGAACTATATTATTCAGCAGAGACATGCGCAAACAATGCCAGTCTCTGTGTCTGTTTTGAGGTTATCACAGCGGTGAATTTGTCGATACTCTGTGTATAGTGACGCCCCCAATGGATGATGGGAGACGGACGATGGTTGCCTTCTACTTCTAACAGACACGTGGTAAATCAGCCCTTTCAACGGCCTTAACATTGCTAAAGTAATATTAAATTCTTTGTATAATAAATTCTGATACATATTACGTTACTCCCTAAACACAAAATAATTCATGTAACTGTTACAATTACACAGACCAGCTGATAAAAGAAATGCCCTCATAAGAATATAAAAGTAATTACACTTTAACAATTATGGTTTAATAGCTGTTAGAAAGATACTTCATTCAAAGGTTTAAACGCGTTACCAGAATTTCCGAAGATGGCGTTAAGAGGAATAGAATACAGCAGACGGTCAGTAGAATGTTCAAGTTTTGCAAAGATCTAATACGAGTCATAATTCAATTCAATTAATTTATTTAAGTGTTTGCCAACAGCAAGAAACCAATAACAGGCAAACACTGATAATACATAAAATAATAATTAAATAATAATGAAAAATATTACACAAACAGATGAACTAAACATATACAGTATTAAATATATAAGTCAAATACAGGCAAACCAAAATAAAAACAATATTATACACAAAGTAAAATAAATGAATATATATATATATATATATAAATTGCCATTCCATTAAGGACGCTGTTGGTTTACGTGTGCCGGCGAGGCAAATAAGAGAATTTTCTACTTTTAGTGCGAGCAGTGCGCTAAGACATAGTCCTTCAGCGAGGTGCGTCATCGCTGCAAATGACGTATGTAAATCTTTGAACGTATTTCGCATAAACATTGTCTCCCTTGAGGGCACGTTCTCAACAAGGGAAAAGATTTAGATAGATGTCCTGGTGGATGATCTAGCTTGGTTATCTGTTTTTTATATTTCTTTAACGTTTTACATTTATATTATTGTTCCCTAGGTGGATTATTTGTTTTCATTTATATTTGTTCATTTATTTTTATTTTATAATATTGTTTCTATTTTGGGTTTCCCTGTATTTAGCTATCATATTTAATACTGTACATGTATAAGTTTAGTTAATCTGTTTGTGTAATATTTTTCATTATTATTTAATTATTATTTTATGTAAAATAATCCACTAATATAAGTGTAAAATGCTAAAGAAATATAAGGAACAAATAACCAAGCTAGATCAATTCCTTTATTGAGAACGTGCCCTCAAAGGAGACAATGTTTATGCTATATAATAAAACTATAATAACTGAGAAGTTTTCCATCTCACTTTACAGAAGATCCAGTTTCAAGGTCAAAATCTCGAGTGATTTCGAAAAGTTTTACTTCATAGAATCACTAGTTTCCTCCCGATTTTAAAGCCTGTTCCAACTTTAACTTGTAGGAGAACTAATCTCGAAACTTTCCTCCTCAAGTTAATTTAATCTCAATGAATGGGAAGTCCGTGTCACGGCCCCAGTTTTCTGACGGGTGCAGCCAGGATAAGACAGCGGTAATGACGACATCTGATGGATCAAACTGTCCGTACACACGGCAAGAAGTGTCACTGAATTCCGTAACAGCAAATCCAACGTCGGAACGTTCACAGCACAAAATCTGGAAAAATACCGAGCTAATTTCCGTTTTCTACAGCGCCTGCATATCCGCTATCCTGATTACGGTTTTAACTAATGGCTTGGTCTTACAAGCTGTAATTTAATTTGTGTTAAAGATCATTACAATGTGATAACGTCAGAGTTTGCATCGCTCAACAAATATTATTAGAAGATTGCTGTCTTCTGGGTTATTGCGCCGTGTAGTCTGGTAGATTTCCACGGGGCAACAACCCAGATGACAATAATATTCAGACTCACCGCTGTGAAAACCTTCAAATCCTACAAATATTATTAGGATAATCAAATCAATAAAGGCTCACCATGTAGCGCGCATTGAACAGATAAGAAATGCATACGTAATTTTAATCGAAAAATGTAAAATCAAAAGACCACTTGGGAGACACTGCGCAGATACGTAGACGATATTCTCGATTTGATACATGCGGAAAGATTTAAAAACAGTCCGTTTTTCGCAATCTTTCGGTGCCAATAGTAAAAGAAAATTCTAAAATCGATTTCAGCCTACAAAAAAGGGTGTAATTTAATTATTACACTGATACTATTTCAAAGCACCTCTCAATATTTGTTGTGACAGACGGTGATGTTAAACAGAAGTGAAATTTGTAGGCCGACCACAATTTTTTTTTAAATACAATGGCGTTACCCAGGGTGCGCCCAATGGTGGCGAGTTCACATTGCACCCGCAATGATAAAGATGAGAACGGAGTAATTGTTGGGATGCCACGGAGAAACCGGGGAAGCCCCCGGAGGAAAACTCCGTGTTGCCTAGACCACGGCCTTGCCCAACACAAGTTATAAATTCGGACACCGCCGGGAATCGAACCCGAGACCCCAGGATTACAAGGCCAACCAGCGGTCTAACCGCTAGACCACCGTGGCGATATTAAGTGTTAAAGAGCATAAATTATAAAATCTAAATATTCTTCTAAGTATCCTGTTCTCTACATCTGCGTTCTTGTCTTAAATTAGGAGTCCTGGGTTCGTGATATATATGTTCCTGTGTGATAAGACGAGTTATAAATAAAATTTGTCGCAAGGGTTCTAGTTTTAAACGCAAGCGATGTTGGTTCAAGTATGACGTCATAAGTAGTTCAATTTTTGTGTTCTAATCTGTAACACTCTCCTCTCCACACCGTGGACTGCATCGTGTTTAAACTGCCTTCAGAAGGCGAGAGTTTATATTTAAATTCAACATGCCTATTATCTTCCCTTGAAAATGTCTTGCAACACGCGTGGGCGTTGTATATCGTGAGAATGCATTCCACCTGTGCTTCATTTCTGTCATGTAAACATACAAACCTGACCTTTGTGTTACATCTTTCACAAAAGACTCGGAAACATACGTCATTCAAAATGCATACTGCCATAATCTTTGCCCCCTGTAGCCGAGAAAAATAGCATTTGTCTTCATAAGTATACCTTCCATATAATCGTACGTAACAGTTAAATGTGGATTTAAAATTCTGAAGTTACGGGGTGCGATCGGAAAGTTTAAAGACTGCGTGTATAAAAACCCATACACTTATCTCAGGTATTAAATTCATCCATCACCCTCGAAGTAGTTCCCCTGGGAGTGAACACAACGATCCCAGCGCCGCTGCCAAGCCTGGAAGCATCCCTGGAAATCTTTCTTTGTCAGCCTCTCAAGCACCATCTGCGATTCTGCCTGAATCTCTTCTATCGTCTCAAATCTCCATCCCTTTAGCTGAATTTTCATCTTTGAGAAGAGGAAACCTTAGAAAGGAAGTTGGGGTCGGTTCTTGCAAGATCTTTGAGCTCCTGACAAACGAGAAGTCGATTCTGCTTCTGGTCCTCAGACAGGAGCCTTGGCACAAACTTGGCCGAGATGCGTCGCATGTGGACGTCTTACATAATATTATATAGTTTAATTGTTAGAGATTTCTACATATTTTACGACAGAATCTTTCGAATGATGTATGAAGTTCCTAAAATGACAGTTTTCTGAAGTTCCCTGATGTCGTGTTCGCCCGGAATGTTGGCCAAATATTTTCTAAGTGACTTGGAGACAGTTCCAGTTGCTCCTATAATTATTGGAATTAATTTTGATTTCACTTTTCACGTTCGCTGTATTTCAATGAGAAGGTCTTCTCTGTTTCCTTCTTAATCACATTCCTGTCAGTTGGCATTGCTATATCAATTAAGAGACAAGTTACATTTTTGTTTCGGATTATAATATCTGGTTTATTATTTGGAATAGTTTTATCTGTTTTGACTTGTTGGTTATTATTATTAATGTTGTTATTGTATGAACAAACATTATTATAAGAAACTGACAAAGCCTTGTTATACATATTGCAGATTTGGTAGGCCTTATAGAAATTCCTTATGCGTAGTAAAACGTAAAATGTCCACCTCTGTAAATTGTTCTAAACCTGCATGTAATTAGACGTCTTCAACCCGTAGACCTTTCAAAACACATCCTAAAATAGTATTACAGTATGTGATTAACAATTAAATTAATGGAAGTAATTGAACACTGATTCGAACTAATGTTTTCATTACAGATAGTAGCACGATGCTTCTTGCAAGTGGGACAAGGACTGCCTCTTGCAGCCAAGAGCTGAACAAAACACAGCAAATGATAATGTCGCTCACAGTCATACAGTTAAACATAATGTGTAGGAGAAATTTGCTTGTAATTATGTACAACATTGCGTGCACAAATCAGTACGTCAGCTGAGCTAGAGTACGCCTAATGTCAGCTGGCATATTTTCACACGAACTGCGCATGTCAAATGCGAAACTCTTTAAATTACGTACAAGAGTTAACATTCATTTGTGGAAACTTTTCATTACCGAACGTGACGACTACAAACCTCTTGTATGATGCCTGTTACACAAAGTAAATAAAACATAAAAAAGGTGTCTTCTAAACGAAAAAGACATAAAATAACCCTGATTACTTTATAAAATTAAAAATTAATTTTTTTTATCAGTTGTACACATTCAGTTGAATTAAGTGACAAAAGTTGTAGTTAACATATCTCATGATTTTTTAAACACAATTTAAATTTTCATGGTTAATGACAATGTTCATGTAAAAATAAATGCTGTTAAGCACCTAAACGATCTAAATAATTTTAACTGATTGAATTTGATCAGGGTGGTGACAAATGGCAGGCTTCTTTGGTGATGAACTTAAGGTTCTTAACACTATTGTTAATTTAATTATCCGTGTTAACTTGTGTTGGGCAAGGCCGTGGTCTAGACAACACG
>NW_019060011.1:967946-979392 GCF_000696155.1 Zootermopsis nevadensis
AATGCTACTCCAGAAAACCCGTCTCAATTATCTTCCTAATGAAAGAATTACATACAGAAAATTACCGAGTAAAGTGCAAACCTGTTTCGAGCAGAAAACCTTAATTTGACAGCATTTTTATTAATTGTCACGGGCGTTTCAACAAATTGTCCTCACGTGCAACCTCGCGACCGGCGAGTCGATAAAAGCGACGATAATGTGGCATGTTTCCTTGACTTTTACCAATCAATGTATTTCTTGTTTCACCATTCGTACTACATGTGTGTCCGCCATATCCCTCTTCTTTAAATCACTAACAATATTATGTACTTAGCAAAAATTGTGAAAATCCAAATTATGTAATTTTTCTCAGTACTCTGTTATCGCAACTTCCTTAGATATTAACATTTTTAGTAGGTACTACTTAGTCTTCAATGATTTCCGTCCAGCCTGAAGAACGTAAAAAAATTCTTCTGGGGCTACCAGCCGTGTAAGTTGGCTTAATTGAAGAAAACACCAACGTTTCAAGAATCACCTTCGTCGTCATCCTCAGGGTACTTACACGGCTGGTAGCCCGAGAATAATTTATTATACTTAGTCGGTGGTCTAGCGGTTAGAACGCTGGTCTTGTAATCCTGGGGTCTCGGGTTCGATTCCCGGCGGTGCCCGAATTTATAACTTGTGTTGGGCAAGGCCGTGGTCTAGGCAACAAGGAGTTTCCCCGGTTTCTCCGTCGTCGTGAAGGCGTCAGATCATACACGTTTTCTGGTAGACGTTTATGGACGTTTTAGAGGTATTTGCCGACGATGAACACTCAACATCCCAGAAGACAGCCATATTCGTACTTTAACCTAAAATCGCATCTGTTTAAGTTCTCTCTCATGAGTGAGAGAAACGTTTCGAGCCTTCATAAATGAGAGATAAAATTACTATTGTCAGTTCCCTCAGAATAAAATTGTTAAGGTAGTGACCACTTAGATTGCCTAAGGGTTGAGGGCAGAATCATTTTAAAATGGATTTTAAAGAAACAGGATAAGAAGGCAAATATCGAACCTTGGCGAGTACATTTATGTCATCCACAATAAGGCTTTTTGTTAATAAAACATCATACAGTTAAATCTAAATTGAACAACAATTTTTGTTAGTTTCGTGTAGATATAAGTATTTCCATTTATTAATTGGTTTGAGATTAGAAAAGTCAAAGCCAGCTAGATTATTGGATGATTGAATTATCCCCAATAAGGCCTCACATTCACTCGGACCCTTGTCTTTAACTGTCGTGTAGAAGTATTATCTAAATTGTGATAAAGTCTCAGGTCTATACCCTTTGACCTGGGTGTCTCTAAGTTTATCTGCTGTTGAAAACACTAAGTGTCTGAACTGCGTCTCAAAGAAAGATATGCAGATGGTTAGCATTAACGCTAGTTTCAATGACTGTTTTCATATTATCTGAAACATTTAAGTTGTTTTGTATTGCCTTGAACAATTTTCACAAACTCTGACTGAAAGTCACGGCTTTTACGTAATCATGAAGTATTTGAAACATTAATTATCCAAACAAATTCTGTTTTCCTTAGACTGTTCACATGCTAATACCGGAAGTTGGAATCCATTTTCGGATATTTATATTTTTCTCACGTGTTTAGGTGGAGTTTCGAAAAAAAGAAAAAAGTTATGAAAATCATTTAGTAGTTTCAAAGCTACCGAACGCACGAAACAGCGCCCTCGGCCGGGTTTGAACCCGCCAACCTTGCCTCCAGTGGCGAGCACGCTAACTATTAGTCCACCGAGGGCGACGCTAAAGAAAAGTATTTCCACATATTTAAAAAATTGTCCTTTACGAAATTTATGCCGATCAAAATATGAAATAAAGATTCAAAAACTTGTCCCTCTAGAAGATTTGCATCTGCACCATAAAACGTGTTTTTTTAGAGGCAGAGTGATATAAGGCATGGTCGAACTCTCAAATACAGGAAACCTGGGTTTGAATTCCACTCGAGGCACGGATTACATCCTCGCTTTTCTACATTCTGTTGTCCCGTGTAGGCGGAGACCTCCCAAAATGCCTCAAACTGAGCCAGAAATACGAAATATCACATTCCACCTCAATTGTGCACCGATTACTTAATTTTGAAATTAAAATACAATACTTAGCCAGTAATAAAAATATGTACCACAACGGTGTTAAATGTTTGGTTTAAAACGGAAAAAAAGATACGGATAACACACAATCAAGTGGATTAAACTAGCTACTGCCTTGATTAGACCGGATAAGAAACAGGTTATTAATATTCCAGAATTCCTGACTCTTAAAAAAGCTTCATAAATCAATATTTATGTTCAGAATTACAAACTAAAAGACAAGCTTTGTGCAGAGCTGTTTCAAAAGAAACCTTTTAGAAATAAGTTTTTATGAGGAGGATATCAAACTGTACATGGCTAATGAATATTTTAAGCTAATGCTAAGACAAGTGAAACTGAGACGAATAATTTGTTTTTACTGCCTGTCGTCGTCTAGATTGAGAAATGTTTTGTTATTATATATTCACAGAAACAAAGTTAAAACTCGCTGTCAGTGCATTTTACCTAAACTTAGATCAATAAATGCCACGTAGACTCTATTCAAAAGAAAATAATATATCTTGTTCATTTCTTTTGATATACACCATTCAATATAGCCGGTTATAACTTTTTGTCTATAAACAATTGATACAAACTTATGGCGCGCCTTACAGACACCAATTTGAGCTACATTGTGTCGCTAATTTCATTAGTACTAGACTAACCTAATATTGGTGACGGCCATTACTTTGAAATTCATCACACGTTGTTACTAACTTCGAGTTAAGGGAAGTCCCAATTCGATTCTTATCTCGATCAAAAAAATCATAAGTACTTCAGTGATTTTCCTGAGTCCATTCAGGTGAAAGTACAGTTGAAAATGCGTCGTTAAACAGACCATGTATTATTTACTTAGCTTTAAAAATTTTAATTTATTTCTGCTCGATTTTGTTTGTACCAACATTTTAGGATTAGACCTACAGAGTTATGAAAACTGCAACGTCTGTTTATAGTTACAAGTTATAGGCCTATACACAAATGACAATTCAAATATTGTCAATTCGCAAATTTTATATAAAACACATTAAAACATAAAAATCTTAACGAAACTTGGCCTGTGTACTGTAGTTTACTGTGGATAGCCAGATAACGTTAAAGCACTTTCGACCAACCTGACATATTCAAGTACAAATTCCGTTGTGCTAAATCACTGACTTACTAAGCTATTGTGAAGCCACTGATCAATGTTTTTGACTAGGTCTTTACACTCCCTGTCCCATCAATAACAGGAGTCGGCTCGCAGCTCAAACTCCTTACATAGCATCAGTACGGTTCTAACAAAGTCAGTAGTCGCTTAAATCTCTGCGAAGGAAGAGATCTTGCCCAAAATCGTTCAACAGCTGAGAGTCACATTTCGTTTCGTGTAATCCAACTTCCGAGATACTTCTGAGAACAATTCAGATGTCACGTGTCAACTTTAAAGCCAAGAAATTAATGATGTGTGTGAGAACAATTCATGGCGTATGCAGAACACTTCTGAAAATCCGGATTACCGCATATAACACTACGTAAGAGAACAAGTCTTACAGATTTTAGGACATTGGCCACAAAATTCTTATTCCGAAGCGTTATTCAATATCGGACCAGCCCATGAGAGGTTTGTTGTGGACAAAAATCGATACTTCCTTACCATCGATCGGCATGCTTTAGACGAGGTGACCATTTCACAGTCATCATTGTTCGAAGAATTTGGTTTCAACGGCCATAATAAATGTGATAAATAGCAAATATTCGGAATAATTACATAACGTCTTAAACTTACCGCGCTAATTTGCACAAAGCCAGGATCGTGTAAGTTTCATTAATTTATTTTTAACAATAACAAATCAAAATTATACTTGTGAGGAAGTTAGGAGGAGACTAAATTCCGGAAATGCTTGCTACTTCTCAGTCCAAAATATTTTGTCTTCCCGTCTGATTTATAAGAACTTGAGGATTAAAATATACAAAACAATAATTTTGCCTGTTGTTTTGTGTGGGTGCGAAACATGGTCTCTCACTCAGAGGGAGGAACACAGATTGCAGGTGTTTGAGAACGGGGTGTTGAGGAGGATATTTGGGCCTAGGAGAGAAGACGATGGGGCGTGGAGAAAACTGCACAATGACGAGCTTAAAAAATCTGTACTGCTCCCCCAGTATTGTCAGGGTGATTAAGTCGAGAAGAATGAGATGGGCTGGGCATGTAGCGCGCATGGATGGGACAAGAGGTGTGCACCGGGTACTGGTTGGGAAACCTGAAGGGAAGAGACCGCTGGGGAGACCTAGACGTAGATGGGAGGATAATCTCAGGCGGGATCTATGGGAGATAGGAGTTGAAGGAGACTGGATTTTGTTGGCCCAGGACAGGGTCCGGTGGAGGGCTTTGGTTAATTCGGTGATGAACCTTCGGGTTCGGTAAGCCATCTAGTTAGTTAGTTAGTTATAACAGATTTTAGTATGAAGTTAAGTGAAGAAAATGACTTTTAAATAATTTGTCTGTTTTAGTAAAAGAAATCTCGACTTGCTACTACAACTTACATGTTCCTTTTCCCGATTTGCAAAAGATATTTTCCCTACTTTTTATATTTCATTACTTGCCAAGAAGCAAAACCTTATTTTATAACAGATTTAGAAAAAAAACGTGTAATTAAGTACAGGCTACGCTAGAGGTCTAATGTGCATGGATATCAAAGTCTTGCGGAAACAAATATATTCACAGCCATCTGTTTCCAGTTCTATCGCTTCAGATAACATTTCTGGAACTAAACCATTTTTCCTTTTGGTTGTGTAATTTTCATGCTATGATTTTGTTCTCCGGTTGAGATACGGACAAAAATTATTAATCTCACAGCGGCTGAACTACAGCTCATCTCTGGATACAAACTACATTTGTTGAAAAACCACCTGGGTCCACATATTTTATCACATCACACTCCATTCTGTTCAATATGATAAGCAAACCTATACATTTCGCAAATGCTAAACTGAGTCCGTCATTGGACAAAATTATTCATACATGTTGAAGTTCCATATCCTGTCAGTCTGCCACACCTTAACCAGCGCCCTCTTTCAATTCTCACGTCACCAGCAACTCATTCGCACATCCGGTACAAAACGTTAACAAGTCTATGCAAGAATATGCATGCAATCACAGATGTACAACTAATAAATACGTCTTGCTTCATTCTTTGAAGCTACAGCTCGTCTAAATTATATTTAAGAATCCAGTCCGTACCGCAAAGAAAACACCACACTTCACTATCACAAAGATCAATTTGTTAATGCTGCTGAAATAAATAATCGCTGTTTGCAATAAGAACCACAAAATAAAGAGTAAGTAACTGTTGAAGCAAGTGGAACACAGTTACCACTCCGGTTTAAAGAATTAAATAAAAGACGGACACTGCAAGATTTGAGGTCCTCACAGCGACGAGCATAAAGATGGCTGTCAGTGCTAAAAACGATATATCCCTAATGACTGATATTGTTAAAGAAAACTGAGGAACGTATGAACCTATTCGAAATAGTAAGTCAGTATCATTTTTGGACATTTCAGTACATTTCTCTCCCACACCTGTAGCTCGCGACTCGATAATCAAGAGCCCAAGGTCTGGAAAAAGTTGAAAATCCCTGATTTCAACTAACATTATTTCAGCCAATGGAAGCGATGCTTGGAAAGCCCGAAGGATAATAATAAAATTGAGCTTGGGGTAATAGGGTGGGAGGGTGAGGATTGGATTCGTCTGGCCAAGAACAGGGACTGTTGGTGGGCTGTTGAAAAGACGGTAATAAATCATCTGATTACATAAAGGGCGCGGAATTTCTGCATGAAACAGCTTCTCAAGAAGAACTCTATCCCATAGTTGGTTAGTTCAGCTGGGTAACAATCCTGGCGGAACAAGTACACAGGAGTCAGATTCCACAGTTTTAATATCCGGGAACTGCGCATACTCTGCTCGGAAGTGTAAGATAACCTAATTAGATAAAAGGTAACCTGAGGGCCAACAAAACTTTTTTTATCTACACCAGTTTCCTTACGACGCACATGGTAATCAGAGCTGATTCCGCGAACCGGTAGAGGTCGCGCGAGAAGTGCTGCCACCTGCGCAAAGGACTGATTTTCGTCGCATGTGATGGACCCGTCCGAATCACGCGCTAGAGGGGTGTCAGCTCCAGTTGGTCTGTAGCTCTCGCTGTGTTTAGTTCGGTTCGATCCCCCCCCCCCCCCCCCCCCCTCACTCGGTTTACACATCGCGCATTTAGGTACCACGACTACTCGCGCGACCTCTAACGTTCACTGAAGAAAGTGTCTGGAAAATGAGTGTCGATGTCGGATACACATAGACACCGATTCCATAAAAACTGTGATGGCGACATGCCAATATCGGTATGAACTGTCGTATGGTTCGCTAGTAATCAACCCCGATATAAATCGATCGATTCTTCGTTAACATATACGAGGTGCGATCGGAAAGTTTCTAGACTGCGCCTATAAAAACCCGTACACTTATCTCAGGTATTAAATTCATCCATCACCCTCGAAGTAGTTCCCCTGGGAGTGAACACAACGATCCCAGCGCCGCTGCCAAGCCTGGAAGCATCCCTGGAAATCTTTCTTTGTCAGCCTGTCAAGCACCATCTGCGATTCTGCCTGAATCTCTTCTATCGTCTCAAATCTCCTTCCCTTTACCTGAATTTTCTTCTTTGGGAAGAGGAAGAAGTCACACGGAGCTTAGAAAGGAAGCTGGGGTCGGTTCTTGCAAGATCTTTCAGCTCCTGACAAACGAGAAGTCAAGGCGATTCTGCTTCTGGTCCTCAGACAGGAGCCTTGCGTCGCATGTGGAGTTCTTCCTTTAGAATCAGCTGACAGGTCCCATAGCCTATCCCAACAATGTCGCACAAGTCGTACAAGTGATGGTACGACGTCGATCTTCGTAACAGTTTCGGGCGTTGTGCTCGAAGATGGTCGTCCAGAACGCTCGTCATCATCGACAGAGGTTCGGCCATTTTTAAAACGTGAATGCCACACAAAAGTTTGTGCACGACCCATTGCGGACTCCCCAAATGCTTGCTTTAGCATTTCACAGGTTTCCGTAGCCGTTTTGGCGAGTCTTTGGCAAAATTTGATGCACACGCCATTCCGAAAGCGCAGGAGGGTCGGTGTAATGGCAAGTTCTTTCAGACTATCGCCAAATTTGAATATCGGTGACTTGTTTTAAAGTCAGTAGATTTACGAGATCCTGACAACACTTATAATATCGGAACATCTGAAAAATATTACTGATATCCGATAGCAATAAGGTCGAATCATGTGAAAGAGTACTTATTCGGGTCGAAGTTGATACAGATCGAAGCTGTACGATTCTGTACAGCAATTGAATGCGAATTCTTTGATAGTATCTTATAACGGATTACATTACTTGAGTTCTGGTTTAGACCTATGTAAGGACGTAAGATGACTGCAAATGACAAATGAGAAGGAGACGGTCGTGATAAGATTTACAAGACAATCTCGAAATTTGGCTGGAGCAAATAACGAAAATCACGAAGAATCTTAGTCAGGATGACCCATCTACGGGCCGATAATAGAATTCAGCACCTCCCGAATGTGAAATAGATGTTGTAAATGTTAAATGAGATCTCGTTACGTGATGTTTACCAGCCAAAGTATGTGTTTATTATTTATGTCAATTCGTATCACATATCATTATCAATATAAGGTCTAATGATCCTTAAATGTTATGCGAAGAGTAAAGCTCATAATTATGTAACGTTTTCAATTCATTCATTGTTTGAACTGTCTTATGTAAAAATATTATTTCCACGACTTAGTTCTAAAACACTTCATCCCTCAGAATAAGAAACTAGTTTCACACCAATTTTAAACAGAAATATAGTTTTATACAAGTCCATGTTGATTTTAGGTTCGTAATTATAATAATAATAAGACAACTATCACGGTTATTCTGAACCGATACTGAAATTTGGTAAAAAAATACCAAAATCCGAAATGATGTAAACGATAAAATTGAGGTCGTCACTTAGCCATATAAAATGTGTTACACAAACACAAGTGTTACAGGTCTGTCCATTTATATTCTTTGGTTTATATATTGACGCTTTCAATAACACAAATTATACATTACAGAGTTG
The DNA here is from genome assembly GCF_000696155.1 of Zootermopsis nevadensis. The sequence goes on from NW_019060011.1 coordinate 976,179, forward strand.
CATGATTACTGAATTGTGAATTGTAAGGTGGGTGAAAAGAAATGGCCTAATTTAATTAACTATAAAGGAATTTTCCAAGAGGGACTAAGGAAAACCAAGAAAAACGTCAGTTAGGACAGCAAGCCTCCTGACACAGATTTTAACAGTAAACCTCCCGATTATGAAGCTGGAGTGCTAAGAACTTGGTCAATAGAACTGTATAAAATAAAAAAGCGGTCTCCCGGGATTAAATTGGAATCGTCTGATGGTCGAAACGTCCTTACACATACCAGAAACGTCTGTAATAAATCATTTTCATGTAACGTGTTTCATTGTCAGCATTTCATGTTTCGTGAGATACAGTATAAATTAAAAATGATCTCTAAGCAGATCGGTGAATGTGGCACTAGTACCTTCAAATTCTACCAGAAACTTAGTAGCTTTTACTAATAAGCCGAGGACCTCAAAATTCTCCGCGACGATTGTGGCAAACGACAGCTCCATTTACGCATGGCATCTGTCTCATCTCAACTAGCACAAACCGCCCCCTATCTTAGGTCAGACTAGCAAGAGGTCATGACCTGGGAGGTGGCGTGTTGAGTTATAGGGCCCCGAGGGTAAGCTGCTTCACGCACAACTCAAGAAACGCCTCCTACTTACGAGTACAGCCAACAGTCTTGTGCTGCCCCGTCAGTGTACCGAACAGAACTGGCAACGACTCTCATGTCTAAATTACACAGATGTTCCTCGGCTTCGAAGGCAAATTGGTGAAAACTTTGCACATTGCCCTCATACGAACACGAAAGAAGAAACGAGATGATAATGATGGGAGGACAAAGAGGAGAAGAATATGAAATAAATGGAAATACCAAGGACAGTAGACTCTCGATTACACGGGGGGCGGATTAACTGGCATCTGTCAGGTTTAAACGAAAATTAAAAATTATTCAAAAAAATCTGTTGCAAAAAGTCAGAACGTTTAAAAAGAAATAAATACAACAATTACATACTATTTAATGTATTAACACAAACCATTTATTGCAAAAAACCCAAAGTTTATGACACTTTAAAAAAATAGTATGTACTGTATTAAATTTTATATTAATATGTCTTTAAAAATGTAAGTAGCGTGTGTCTGTAAATAAATTTTAGTATTTATTACATTTGCGTGTTTTCCTTTAATTTTTGCGAATTATCCGGGGTATCTAATGCCCGGGAAAACATTCTTTCAAACCAAGTCGGATAGTCAGGAGTCTGCTGTATCGATTTGAGATTCTAACGGCAATAACGTGACGATGTTGTTCTGGCTTCTGAAGCCGTGTTAACATCCCATCTATATCTCGATCTCTCAAGTGGTCCTTTTCCTTTAGCCCTTAGATAACATACTTTGGGTATTATAAATAACGCTACGTATACATTATCAATATATCCATGCGTGCTACATGACTATCCTATCTCATACTCTTCGACTTCACCAAATTATGAAGCTCCTTGTTAGAAAAGCCCAAATTTTATTTTCTTCCTTTGGTCCAAATATTCTCCAAAGCACTTTGTTCGCAAATACTCTCGATTTATGTTGTTCCCGTGTTGTTAAAGGTCGATTATGCAACCGACAGATACGTCGAAATTTGGAAAAAATATTAATCTTGACATTCACTATATTGCAAGTAATGCCACCGAGTTCCTTTCTAAAGCTTTATAAATAAGCCTCAAACCTATAATCTTGTTAACACGTGACTAATGATAATAACTTGTAATTAGGTAAATGTGGGCCTTGAATATTTATCCAGCACAATAATATTTGCCAAGGCCACTTCATAAGAAATTGTATTCTGCAAGATCCAGTGCTCAAAATCCATGCATGCAGTTTGAACCCTGCCAAGAGTTTCCGACGTAACAAATCCTACACCCGGTCTCATCACTTCTACCGTGAGGATGTAGATATTATGTTGATACGTCCGCGACGTTTTATGTTTATTCACGACATCAGGAAAAAATATGAAATCATACACTGATCTAACATGGTCGGTAAAGAGCATTTGGAAGCCACAAGCTTTCTTTAATCGCTCGTGTTACGATTGTTCGTAGATGTTGCAAATAACCTTGAAGAAGATAATTATGTCTTATTTTTAAAAAGGAATATGAGCACATTTTAATCCAATGTATGCAGTTTCTGCTGTGAATATCATTGAAATACACGAACGAAAGTTTCATTTGCCTGTCACTAACTGACTGCTGGTAACATAACATAGTTTCAATTGCAAGACCCTGGCTTAAATCAATATATCAAACGCTTAAATTTATGTAGTATATAAAACATACATCAAGATTTAACTTAATGTTTGTAGTGAGTAGTATTCATGAAACAAAACGTTTTGTTGCCCTAATTAAAAACGGAAATTTTTATAAAATATTTCTATATACTATGAATCCTATCATATTTAGGTAGGTAAATTAATGTAATGCAGGTCTGATTAGGGGCTGAATTCGTAGAAAGATGATCATATAATCAAATCGCAGTTGACATCATATTTATTTTTCTTAAAAATTTAATTTTTTTACAGAATATTATATTAATAATTATTACTAATTGTAGTAGTAGTAGTAGTAGAAATATAAGTTTCTTATCAAGAAAAAGATTACTTTAAAAGTACATTATAAAGAAATAATTTATGCATAAGTTGACTTAACGACTGTTAATTCGCCTATATAACATCGTATTACTTACTTTACTTGCGCGTTGATGTTTTCAAAACCTCTTTTATCAGAGTGATGGAGTGTCTCTTGGCTTACACTGCCTGTCTAGAGCTTATTGAAGGCCACCAAGGCATCATTCCAAATTCATACCGCTCTACTGCAGCTGTAGTGGAAGGGGGGGGGGCAAACATGTAGCTACACTATATATAAGTACCTCGTTTCCAAGCACTTTGTTGATGTGGCGTTGCTAATTTTACCACTGACCTCCCCCTCAATTGTGTGTAAGTATAGCAAAGCATTTTGTTATATATCGTAAAATGTCTAATTGTATAGATTCAGGTTAACCTTAATTATTCTTTTTTCTTCTTAGCGAACAGTTAGTTTATACTAAGATCCATTTCTCGACTAAATTATTCTTAATCCCTAAATAAATAAAGATCGAAAAACGAGCATACAGAACGATTTATACACATTCCATTTCTGTGCTTAAAACTCGAACTATAAACTTCAATAAATATTAATCTGGGTATGGATTATG
>NW_019060011.1:983391-998568 GCF_000696155.1 Zootermopsis nevadensis
CGTATACCGAAGTTTCAAACGTCCTTTCTGCCTCCATAATCAGGGTGGCAGGACATCTTAAACGTTGATAAAACCTCTAAAGAAAAGCCTAAAAGCGTTTCATAATACCACCGTCTCCAGCATAATTATATAATCGTGTACGATAATCTCTAATAAAACTATATTTTTTAATTATGTGTAGCAATTTCATTAGTGCAGATTACTAAACAAATATCTGTCAGTTTCAGTGTAAGTTTTGTGGTATTTACTCTGTATTCCACTGGATTCTGTATGTTCTTGTCGTCTCTCGCGCGTACCTCATTAGACTGAGTCTCTAATCATTGCTATGGATTACTCCCACTACTCGTACAAACCCAAACCTTTCCTCTAAATCATTTTCTCACGCCCCTCCCCCCAAATTTCATCGTTATTTATTCCTCTCTCTGTAATAACCCCACGGGTCGAGGCACGTCCAAGTAGCCATTTACCCCTCCGTTCCGTCATTTGTTGACTCTGGGTACGCGACACCACACTAACTAATCAATACGTTACATTCGGCCCAGGTCGGATAACTTCGGAATCTGTTCGTCGTACCCAGAAGACTCTGGACGTCACACGGACAGAAAATCGGCGACTCTAAGTCACAGTATTTTATATCTCTGTTTTTCCCAGAAAATGAGTATCTTCACAATTCTACAGTCAAGCCAGCCTCAAAACAACTCTCAACTCTTCTCCATTCGCCTGTAACATTCCACTTTCTGGTTTATTTTGGAGCGATCGAACACTTTTCACACAGTAGACGCATAAAACTTCAGATTTCAGAAGAGAGTTACAGATCTTGAAATAATAATATTTTTCGTGACAAAATAATAATCCTTTAGCCGATTCATGTAGACACAACTAGGTTATACTTTATTTTCGAAAAAATCTAAATACAAAGAATGAAACCTACCTAACCTAACCTAACCTAACCTAACACAGTAGATTCCGGTTAATTGGGCCATCGGTTAATCGGGGCAGCCATTTATTTGGGGGCAAATCTTAAAGAACAGACCTTTTAAACCCTTTACGTGTAACTTCGCATAATTGGGCCAAAGTGTTCTAGTCTCGATGTGTCCCAATCAACCGAAATCAACTGTACTACACACGCAAATAACATCAAATTCAAATCTTTTTCCACTGACTGAATATCATGCCACAGTTTAAGTTACCATATTCTATGTAAATACTTTAGTAAAACAGAGAACTCATTACTGTAATATATCATTCTATTTAAACACGAAAAATTAGGCTTTAACAAAGAATGCAAAATTCCGCCACGCAAGACAAGACGAATTTTATGAAAGACTCTCGGGTTACAAGCCCCGTCAGGTGGCTGAATGGTGAATAAACCATTTCTTCCGCCGTTTCGAGTACAATCTCTGCTCTCATCCTCAGGGCTGCTAGGTTTGAGTAGTTTCCATCAGCGAGCGCGCAACAAAGAATCGGATGTTACCTAGCAGCTACGCAGAACGCTCTAGAAAGTGCGAGGTTGTGCGTTACAAACCTTGCGGGAATAACATTCTAATATTCTGAAGAAAAAAAAATTATGGAGGAACTGGGATTTGAACCCAGGACTTTCTGCATGCGAAGCAGACACTCTACCACTGAGTTACACCCCCACGTGTCAACCAGCTTTAGGAAATCTGTCTGTTACAGCATCACATCGTTTTACATTCTAGTATACTGACAAATACCGGTATACAGACCTACGCAAAAACATTAGCCCACACGAGTAGACAGAACGCAATTATTTCTCTTTGAGCATGCGCACAAAACTGTGACGTCATAAAAGAACCACTGTACTGCAAAACACCACATTTCCTACGCTAAACCAGGGGTTCTGTGACCTCGGCACACTTTTTTGTAATACCTTGTAATTCTCTATGGAGAAAAATGGTTACCAATGGTTGTTGATGTCGTCAGTATTTGGCAACTCCTACAACTATCAGCTTAATGCATAACGTCAGATCAAGAACCAAGGCATCATTTCTGATGGAAACTTGGAAAGATTTATGCGAATCACAAAACCGAAACTACGTTTAATATTTAAAGGCTGATGTAGCAAAAGGCTTGTCGGGTTTTCTAAGGGAAATCGAATAGTATGTGAATCTGTTTGTAGCTGTTGGAATAATTTATTTATCTCAAAATTTATTTTCGGCAAACGTTCTATAAAGTACTGATTTTTTTTAACAAGGCCACAAGTTTAAAAAAGTAAACATTTCTTCTTCTGGAATAATCAGGATAAAAGCCCCCCCCTCCCTCCCCCACAAGAAAGACCAAAATTGAAAATATTAACCGTGAAGTACTGAACGCACAACGTAACAATTCTAGCGTTTTTAACGTTTTCAACTACATTCAAAATGCGAGAATGCTCTCATATAAGCAGCTAAGGTCGTTTATGAACGATAATATGCGGTCAAAAAACATAACTTTTGACCTTTGTGAATGTAAGAGCTGTCTGGGCCAATTACCTTTACTTGGTCAGAGTGTCTGGCGTTTGAATGTGTTGGTCATTACGTCATCACAGGGGATTTTTTTTACGCCGTTGCGTGGGCAAGTGAACGTTTTAGGAGTCCCCAAGGCCACAACCGCGCTTAAGAACGCGTGTTAGAACTTCATGTAAAGCTTCGTTTTCAATTCTTTACTTTCAGATTTTTGAACAGAACACGAGAACACTGGTTCTTTAAATTTTAATCATTTAAAAATAAATTCTCAGCGAATGTATGTATTCCAATATCACATCGACGGAATCCTCCGTCACGAGGCAAAGCAGAGCACAATGACTCCCACTTAGTCGAATGCATGACAGGTGTTATCGATCGATCGATCTCTGTGGATTTCAATCGTCGACGGTTGCTGTTGGAGAGGGCATGTCACTACCCGTTAAAACCGGCCGTGTGGCCACTCTGATCTGAGAACAGGTGCGCCAACTTTGTTTCCTTCCTACTTTTCGTGTTAAATGATATGATTTTACAAATATAAATATCGGATTGATTTATAACGAGGATAAAATGCAAGATTTAAACGAAACTTAATGTAAATTGTGTGGACGTAAGAATTTTAATGTATTTCTCATTCAGAATGGTCTAAAACAAGAAAAGCATTGAGCTATGCTTACCTGACAAAAAATTAGACAGTCAACGTAACACATATGTCTGATGGGAAGAAAATTATAAATTTTACGTACAGTTTGAAGGGAAAAGTTAATAAGATATGAGAATTTCACTGCTCCGTGGGTGAAAGTTCGCACTGTGGCCATATAGGTTTTGACACTATGTAGTTTTGTAGATTTGGGAGGAACATGCCACGGTCACCTTCAGCCAAATTACATACCAGTTTTATTATGCAGCCCTATTCTCTTTTACCCCGAAGACGGAGGCTACATATTCCTTCAAAACGTCAGTAACCACCTACCAGACTACATGACGTCACAACCTAGACAATTTAATTGATCAATATTACATTGGTTACATAATGCATCGATCATATTTTGATATGAAGATTTCTGTCTTCTGGGTTGTTGCGCTGTGTAGTCTGGTCGATGTTAACCAACGTTTAAGAGGTCATACTGCCTCCATCAACAGGGCGATGAGTATGAAGATTTCTGTCTTCTGGGTTGTTGCGCTGTGTAGTCTGGTCGATGTTAACCAACGTTTCAGAGGTCATACTGCCTCCATCATCAGGGCGATGAGTATGAAGATTTCTGTCTTCTGGGTTGTTGCGCTGTGTAGTCTGGTCGATGTTAACCAACGTTTCAGAGGTTATACTGCCTCCGTCATCAGGGCGATGAATATTCATACTCACCGCTGTGAAAACCTCAAGTCTTACACATTTTGATATGTTGGTAATATTGTTTGAAGCTCATATGTTCAATTACGCTACACCCATAAGAAGAAATAACCGATAAATTTTAATAATTTCTTCTTCTGAAATAGATACAAAGTGCCTAAGACTTCATATTAAGTAAGAAATCTTCTTTTTCTTCGAACTAACGCTGTTCGGTTGAGCTGATTGATAGTCTGTGTAGCTACTAAAAATGTGGATCCGAAATAAGCCACTTCTCCCGTGATTTAGGTGAGTTGGAAACGCAAGCCTCACTTCCAACTAAAATTAACGACGCGCTGTAATGCATTCTTAATACCATAAGCTATTGTACTCCAGCATTCAAGATTGAGGACAGGCAATGAGGAGACCTTTCACAGGGCGGGAGAAACTTGGATGCATAATACCTTCTTTCACAATATTTCTGTAGCATTAACCATTGTGTAAATAACTGCTGTTACTCATTATATAACCTGGACCCATTATTCGGAACTAATTTTTTTCCTCCTTATTTTATAAGAAAAGCCAAATGGTGTTTCCCTGCTTAAGGCAGCGTCGTTTGTTCAACTGTTCACAGCTCAGGTCATGCCTTTTATGCATGTTTTTATCTAACATTAGTCGTGTTTCAACGTCACAACTTACATTCGGTTTACACGAATGGCGAGTTTCGTGCAAAAAGGGCTTGACTCCAAATATATGTCAGTAGTGTTTGACATAGTTACAAGCCAGTCACTTACAGTTCTGCCCAAGCGGTTTAAACACAAATCAGCTCACATAATTTAGAACTAACTTCCGTTCCATAACGCTCACTGATGTCCGAGTACCAGCCACTCAACCACACCACACCTACTTCCGTAAGATCCATTTTAATAATATTCTTCCATCTGCACCTAGGTCTTGTAAGCGGTCTCCTCCCTTAAGGCTTTTCAACCAAACTGTTGTGCGAATTTTTGAACTCTCCTACGTGCTACGCGTCTCGCCCACGCTGGCCTTGTAATCCTGGGGTCTCGGGTTCGATTCCCGGCGGTGCCCGAATTTATAACTTGTGTTGGGCAAGGCCGTGGTCTAGGCAACACGTAGTTTTCCTCCGTGGCATCCCAACAATTACTCCATTCACACACAGAAGAAGGCAATGGCAAACCACTTCTGGATCATCTGCCAAGAACGTATATGAACAGGTCCCAGTCCGAGAAAAGGATGGAAGGATCCTGTTCATATGGACCTGTCGTCAGACAGAACACTAAATAAAAAATAAAATAACAATTACTAAAAAATATAAATTATAGAATTCCTCATTAAGCCATTACCTACAGCTTCCTGCAGCTTAAAGACTTTGCTCTAACATTCTTCTCAGCACCCTGTTTTTAAACACCATCGATTTGTGTTCTCTTATTACGAGAGACCAAGTTTCACACCCAAACAAGTCTTGATTAATTAAATCCTCACGTTTCTAGACAGCAGGCATTCACCAAATTTAATCTCCTCCTACTTTATTCGTAAATGCAAATGAAGTTCTTCTTAAAAAATTAACAGAAGTTCACCAAATTTTAAAAGTATGTATTAGCTATCTTTACACAATAATTTTATCCTGCATTCTCGAGTGTAAAGCTCCAGGCATTACAAATATGAGCACCAGATAAACACCAATGTTTTTGGTAATTGTCCTCAGTGCCTGTAGCCTAATGCCGGGTTAGTAACTTAATAGTACTTTAAATTAAGCCTCGATCGCTTCCTTTCATGCATCGTCCAATTAAAAATTAATTAATTATCCTATAACGCAACGTTGAGCTACTGACAACTTAGTCAATTAATCACACTTAGGTAAATAATATAGATTGGGTGTGTATTTGATTCAATACGCTTTGGGTAGGGACCGGTGTAGGGCTTTTTTCAACACAGTAATAAACATACAAATTCCGTAAAATACACGAAATTTCTTGACTAGTTAAGCGACTATTAGCCTCTCAAGAAGGACTGTTCCATGGAGTCAGTTGATCTTTTTCAGTGACAAGTTTGCGTAGTTATTCTTTGCAATCCACGAAAATGGACGTTTTAATTCTAGGACGGATGAAGGGTTGAACGAAGTGGTCCTCAGGAGGTATCATGACATGCCAAATTATGAATGCAGTGCATTTCTTTTTTATACATTTACAAAATGATGAAGGCTTACAAATTCCCTCCGACTAAGCGTGAAAGGTTCGTATCTGGCTGTCGGTCTGTCATTTATAGCATAGTAGTAGGGAGGCACATAGTGAACGTTTTTTTATTAACTTTCTCATTAAAATGTAAACACGGTAGCTCATTGTCCCTTTCAAAAGTCATGGACGTTGGACGGTATTCAGAGTGAAAGCTGACGTAAACACTCACAAGCTACTGCATTTATCTTGTTAAACAGGAACCAAATTACGAGGTGCGATCGGAAAGTTTCGAGACTGTGTCAATAGCGGGCGAACCGGATGTAGTACGAGCTTCTGACTTTAGGGGGTGCGACCTACATTCATAGTGAATCAGTGTGCCAGCCGGCATCATCGAATTAGCATTTGTTTCTTAGTTACGGGCGTTTTGGTAGTGCATTACGTGAACACAACGATCCCAGCGCCGCTGCCAAGCCCGGAAACCTATGAAATGCTAAAGCAAGCTTTTGGGGAGTCCGCAATGGGTCGTGCACCAACTTTTGTGTGGCATTCACGTTTTAAAAATGGCCGAACCTCTGTCGATGATGACGAGCGTTCTGGACGACCATCTTCGAGCACAACGCCCGAAAATGTTACGAAGATTCGGCAGGCCATTCACGAAGAAAAATGTTTTAATAACGTCATATAAATTAATTCAGATAAGATACGTCTTTCCAATGATAATATCCTTAGAATTAACCAACCGCTGTCACATTTCATAGCAGAATCGTTCATTCTTTCTCGCCATGCCGCATTAATCCATTCAATATCCTCAAAAAGTATTTATTTAAATTAAATGTATTATAATCCCATCTGCGAGTGCAAAATCCATTCTGGTTTCCAAACAATAATTTTTCATTTTGATTTTGCATTTCTCATTTCTCATTGACTGCAACTTTTGCCGCCTGTGACGTTGCCCTTTATTTGTCACCCTATCAGGATTATAATGCGCATTATTATTATTATTATTAGTCAGCTTTTTAAACAATAATCATTGTTTTTTATTGTTTATTTAGTACAACATTTTATTTTGTATGTTGTTTGTCCAAAATTGAACTGATTTTAATTTAATTATCATTTTACTTATCCATAACATTTATCTTATTTAATTATTAATTATTTTGCAATAAATTAATTCAGTACATTTATATATTCAGTTCATTGTTTGTTTGCTTTTGTATTATAATGTTTGTATTGTTGTTAGTGCTTGGCTGTTATTGGCCTTTTCGGCTGTTGTCAAGCATTTAAATAAATGAATAAATGAGATAAATGAAATTATTATTATTATTATTATTATTTAGACCTCATTTCTTATATTTACTTGCTGTGCTGACTGCATCTTATATTGTGCTATTTAATTTTGTAAGTTTCTTCTGTTTTTTATTGTTTAATGTTTTCATTTAATATTATTAAATTCAATTATATTACGTAGGTATCGTATTTTACCCATTTACGTGTGAAATATTATTCAATAAATGAACTGAATTATTATTATTATTATTGTACATTTATATATTTAGTTTCATTTGTTTGTTTGTTTTTGTATTTGTAATGTTTTACTTTTATTATTATTGAAATGAATTTAATTATTTATTATATTTCATCCTGTACTGTTGTTCAGTGCTTGACTGTTATTGGCCTCACCTGGCTGTTGTCAAGCACTTAAATAAATGAATTGAATTATTATTATTATTATTCCATCTATTCACCTTATAGGGTATTTATGTCTATGTACCCGAGATAAACCTTGCCCCTGAGGTACGTAGTCCAGCAGCTATTTCCGAAATACATTTTGTTTTTAATACGTTCTACATGTATTATATAGTTTTATTGTTAGAGATTTCTACATATTTTAAGACAGCGTCTTTCGAATGATGTATGAAGTTCCTAAAATGGCAGTTTTCTGAAGTTTCCTGATGCTGTGTTCGCCCGAAATGTTGACCAAATATTTTCTGAGTGACTTGGAGACAGTTCCAGTTGCTCCTATAATTATTGGAATTATTTTTGCTTTCATTATTATTATTATTATTATAATTATTCAGGTATAACAAATTATTGTGTTAATATAAATACGCCAATGCATAACACAAAGAATTGCAGACATTGGACACCACTGTTACATTTGTTATTCCTCTGGTTGCCATGGTGACGTCACTGCGTGTTATGGCGTAGTGTGACGTGAGGGACACTTTGAAATTTTAGTTTACTCCAAGAACTACAACTTCTCAGTCTTGTTACAGTTATTAGCTTCATATAACTAATAAACGGTAGGGTTGTATGACAATCGACTCAGCCTACCTCTTCAAAGATATCATCACCTTCGATGCTCTTGGTACGAGCGCTGTGAGGATCCTACTTGTTTGCGTACAGACATTTTCTGTCACAGCGGTGACATTGATTAAATGACGTCATGCTTCATAATGAGTTTCATCGTCAGGCAGAAAGGAGTGATGCTGCTACCATGGCGTATTGCATGTACAGTACATGGCAGAAACAGAAATGGTTTCCGTAAAAGGATTATTCAATTTAGTCCTGAACTCGTGACATTTCAAACTTGTCACATGAACAGTTTGAAGAGTGTGTTTTATATCGATACCATTTTTAGCTACAGCCAAAAATTCTGTAAAGTTGTTCATTCAAGTTTCTAATTGTGCACACAGACAGAATTTTAAATTCAATCTTAACAAGCACTTCTATCCAAATCGAGACTCAAGAAACAACCATTTCAGGATGAATACTTTTAATTATCAACAAATCTGAAAATATTTCTTCTACATTACTTACTAAAAATTAAGATACATGACTGCCACACTTTCATCATTTCGTTTAAGTGTCTCTCGGTCCAAAGTCACAAATTCAGGACATTCGTTATGAAATGGATTCTTGAACATTGCAGCCCTAATAAAAAAAACCTTCTGCGTCCAGGAGCCATTCAATGTCGGGTCAGTGTTACGTTATAATGCACTCTGAAGAATTTGCCCCATACCACGTTTATTACTCCCATAAATGCTGTACGCATTCCACAGATATACCATGCGCACTATATCGTATCCTCCTTGGTTTGATCAGCATGATACAATGTACTTCATATTTCGACTGAAAATAGTGGCATTACAGTACAAAATTTTATCAGAAGATTTTAGGTGGTTTTTAAACGATTTCAGTATTTATAACCCAAAAAATTAATCTTATATTTTATATCATCATCGCGTTAACTTTATCATCATCGTAATCAACAATAACAACTTAGAAGGCTGACAGAGCAGTACCTTCTAAATTTGCATTCGGGTCTTTTCCCCATTCTCGACAGACGAATATTAACTTCAAACACCACAGGGGCACCTGTTTTCAAATCTTCATCATTCATGACAACCTTCTCGTAAGCCACAAGGCTATCTCTGACCTCTGCAGATGAAACAGCAGATGAGTCGAAGCAGTACCCCATTCGCCTTCTCCTCAGCTTTGTGAATAACGATGTTATTTTCCCAGCAGGAGTTGGAATGCCCGTATTGTACTCCCAATTAGAAAAGAGGGGTATATTTAAGACTTAAGATTTAGGATGGGTGACGGAAAAATAGAAGAGTTTAAGCCGAAGGCATTTATTCCTGCTCTTAATTTCGTCTGCTTGTTACAGTCGCTCTTAAGTACTCTACATTTCTACAAAACGCAAAAATAAATAAAATTAATGCTAGAATAGTCACATTATTTTCCCTTCATATTCATCTAATTAAAGTTGTACTATCTATGAGAATTGGGGCAACCTCTAATCGGAGCAGTTTCTTAAAAACACAGAAGATGGCTGTCATCTGGGTTGTTGGGACGTGTAGTCTTCGTAGAAGTTTACCAACGTGTCTAAGGTCCTTGCTAACTCAATCATCACGAATCGCCCTGATGATGGAAGCAGCAAGGACCTATAAAAGGTCTGTAAAATTCTACAAGACCAGACGGCTCAACAACGCAGATGACAGCCATCAGAACCTGAAATCCCACTCTTCAAGACACGCGTTACTAATTTATTGATTTTAATGGTACCTAATTATAATTTAAAATCATGTATACAAGCATTTCCATCACTATCTCCACACCCCAAGCGCCAACAGTGGGACAGATTATTCACTTGTCTGTCATTCTTGCTGATTGTAAGGTGATATCACTAATCTCAGCGTTAGACATGGCTCCCAGAACGAACAGTGAGACAGGTGGGCAGAGATCTGAGATTGTGTTCTCAGGTAGGTGGCCATGTCACCTCTGTTCTGGTAATGTTAACATGGACCCCATAGGTGCTCATGCATAACAAATACAACAACCAATAACTCGTTCCAAACCAAATTAGGAAATGGTAAATTGGAGGTTAAGTTCCGCTTCGTTTTTTAACAGCCAAATTTTAAACTGTTACACGTGTGTTGTATGATGCATGGCTCTATTTGTAGGATCGTGTCCCAGAGAGGACGTGGGCACGCACAACGATTAACGTTGTCCGCGCATGCGCCCATCAAAAAGCTTCAGACAACCGAAAAGACGTCATGTAAATTCAAAACTCCGTAGTCCAAAAATGGTCTCCATGACAACTTTTGGAGCTGAAGCAACACTAGAATAATTTGGAACACAACAGAATCCACAAAAAAAAAAAAAAACATACAAGAATCAATTTCATCTGTAAAATCACATACACACGATTATCTTATGTGATATTCTTTGAGATACATGGACATACAGGCATACCTCGTCTTATTGCGCTTCGCAGATATTGCGGGTTTTTTTTACAAATTTAAGGTTTGTGGCAACCCTGCGTCGAGCAAGTCTATCGGCGCCATTTTTCCAACAGCATGTGTCATATTTTGGTAATTCTCGCAATGTTATCTCATCGTTTTTTATACATAATGCTATTGCACACTAATAGACTACAGTATAGTGTAAACATAACTTTTATATGCACTAGGAAACCAAACAATTCGTGTGACTCGTTTTATTGCGCTTCGCAGATATTGCGTTTTTTTTATAAATTGAAGGTTTGTGGCAACCCTGCGTCGAGCAAGTCTATCGGGGCCATTTTTCCAACAGCATGAGCTCACTTCGTGTCTCTGTGTCACATTTCGGTAATTCTCGCATTGTTTTTTAGACACAATGCTATTGCACGCTTAATAGACTACAGTAAAGTGTAAACATAACTTTTATACGCACTGGGAAACCAAAAAATTAGTTTGACTCGCTTTATTGCGGTCTTGAACCCACAATATCTCCGAGGTATTGCTGTAATATTCTATTTCACGAACATACTGTACTGATGCAAGTTTTAAGCTCTTCTAGCAATGTCTTTATTTACATACTGGAGTAAGAAAACATGACGAAAATCGATAGATTCTATCTATACGTTATTTAGTGTACATTCTATTTAACCAATAATTTTGGTAAGTGGATCCGTGGTCCTAATAAAAGTTGATAGTGTGGGGGTTCGCGGTACCAGAAAGGTTGAGAAACACTGGTCTAAAGAACAACGATGCAACAGGTAGATGGAGTTAATCACGGCTAACCCCATTAATTCTATTGGCCACGTAAATTTACACTGCATATCTGTTCAAGTTCTTGACTCCAACAGTTTTGTTAGTGAACACAAAACTAAGATTACCGAGGAGATACAGGTGGGTGGCCATGCAAGGAGTTTTGAGATTATCTTCGTGTTTAGGTAGCAACAGTGACTTCCGTGTTTCATTGCATGGATCTGATTCCCTGCCCGCCAGCGGAATGGATCACACGGGAACTGCTCTTATAAACACCCACTTACTTGAACGTGGAGATAGCCCCTTCCTTTACTACACGTTTTTTTTAAAATAA
The DNA here is from genome assembly GCF_000696155.1 of Zootermopsis nevadensis. Next base: position 995,241 of record NW_019060011.1, read on the forward strand.
TTAATTCGCTGGTGTCAGTGCAAACGGACACAAGTCCTGAAAGTTCTAGAAGAGGAAAACAGTTTTCGGAAAGATTTCTGTCTTCTGGGTTGTAGGGCCCTCATCACCCTGATGATGGGGGCAGCAAGGACCTCTTAAACACTGGTAAACGTCTGCTATGAAGATCTAAGGTTTTCACTGCGGTGAGTCTGAAGATGGCTCTCTTTTGGTTTTAAGCGCCGTGTAGTCTGGTAGAAGTTTACCGACGTTTCAGAGGTCCTTGCTGCCTCCATCATCGGTAAACTTCTACCAGACTACACGGCGCTTCAAAACAAAAGACAGCCATCTTCAGACTCATCGCAGTGAAATCCTTAGATCTTCATAGCAGACGTTTACCGGAGTTTAAGAGGTCCTTGCTGCCTCCATCATCAGGGTGATGAGGGCGCAACAACCCAGAAGACAGCCATCTTCAGTCTCGCCGACGTCTAAATCTCAAAATCATACTTCTTACAAATCAAATTTATTATTTTGTAAAAAAAATTTGATTATATGATTTGCATGTGAACATGAAGCAGAATATCCTTTCTAAATAACAGATAGCATGAAATTTAGGCTGTAATCAGCAATCATACTCACATATCGCTTTAAACGAGCACCTGAAAATTCAACATCATATTTTCACCAAGCGGAAGATAATTGTATGAGAAATCAAAGATATGTATGTGAGTCGCCACATCTTCGAATACAGAAGACGGCCACTTCTAGTCCTAAGAAGCATCCTGTGAAGCGAGCAGATATTGAAATACGATCTCCCAACATACCAACTATTATATTAAAACTGGAAGGTTCAATATTCCAAATAACATTTTTTTGTAAGTTTTTGGGAATAGGCCATGTAGAATTTTTTTAGGTTTTCTAAAGTTTCGCCAAATAATGCAGTTGCCATCTTCAGGTTGTGGTCTACTTTTGGGTAGTACAACATTTCAGGGTGTATACAATGGCCTGGACCTCAGCTGGTGAGACACAGAGCTGAGTTTAAACTAAGATGAAACGGTAAGCATATTTTAAGATTCTTATTTCCCACTGATTGGTTTGTCAAGAGATACCGGGAAAGCGTATTGAAGCAATAGATATATCTAAGCATTGACAAGACGGCAAATGCATTGACGGCCGAAAGGTTGGAAAACACACAACATTCTAGGGTCTTATTTTCAAAAGACGAGATTACACAGTAAACTCTAGGAAAAAGCCTAAGGACACTAAGCCATCTAGTTAGTTAGTTAGTTAGGCGCCATAAGTGTTCCTGAAAACCTGAGCGTAAATTAAGATGCAATTACCCATAAGAGGGTTTAACTCCCAGCTAATTATAAACATTTGATTATGTTAAAATGTTTATATAGATATACTTAATAATTGTGGTAAAGAAAGTAGCAGTTAAGTAGCAGATTTCAACTTGAGGTAATACAATTTTCGAGGAAATGCATTAAAGGGTCGATGCTGCTTTCTACAGATACAAAGATTCTAAATGACAGAAAAAATTAAAACAGAGTTCACACTAATTACACAGCCTCCTAAAAGACAATTAAACCAACGCTGCACAGTGATACACTAGACAAATTAATTTCAATATTTTTCGATTATGTTTAACATTCGATGTTCTTAAATCTAGTGTTACGAATATCGAAGAAATATGCTAATTTCCTATTTTCTTGCCCTCTGAAATGTCTCCCTTCTGAAACAATTTAGTGCCGTGAGTCATTTACTAATTTGGAAGCCACTTTGCTTCGATCCAAGCTTAATTTAATCAAGCTCGTTGCATACAGAGTGTCCAAATTAAGGATGCGTTAACGCGCATTGTAAATCTAAGGGAGAGAATATTGGAGCTGGCGTTACACTCAATGAGTCAAGGATAACGAGACCGAATGGCTCGGGCCACCTAAAGTGATTTGAGCATTTGCAGACGTAATACGTAGATGTAATAAATCGACAGCGATCATCGAGATCATAAAACACGTTTTCATACTGTGATCATGATTCAGTTCATTAAATATTGTGTACAGTAGGCTACATAATACGAGGCTCGTCCACAAAGTAAGTTTCCCTGGGGCCGTTTACAGAAACAAAACACAATTTCATGGAAATATTTATTGCAGCAGATACAGCAAGTGTCCAGCTATTTTTCAACATATTCGCCACCGGAATTGAGACATTTGTCATACCGTGGGACCAACTTTTGAATACCTGTGTCGTAGAAGTCTGCCGCCTGGGATTGGAACCACTGTGTGACACCCATCTCCGCCTCTCTGTCATTCTCAAAACGCTGACGCTGACCAGACAGGAATTTCTTGAGGTGTAGGAAAAGATGGAAATCACTGGGAGCGAGGTCCGGGCTGGAGGGTGGATGATTAAACACCTCCCAGCTGAACTCCTGCAGGAGACTGGCTGTCCGTCGAGCCGTGTGAACCTCCATCTTCAACAGCTGCAACGATGCTACTGTGAGAACGCGGGAAGTACCGTTAGTGCATGTGCCATGCTACGTCATCGCTCTATCACGTATGCACAGTCGCTTCGCGCAATATAAGGTTTGCTAGCTGTGGGACGAGTGGGAAACTTACTTTTGGGACGCGCCTCGTATAAACAGCAAATCTCCAAGAGTAATTTGTAAACCCTTTCAACAAAGTGTTATAACAACAAATCACTTACCAGAACATTGGAAAGTCTTAATCAGACTCTCACGAAAAATGGACATAAGATACAGTGCACGAATCTTGTAGTTAAAGTAGCAGAAATGATACAGAAAACTACTTTTAACTGTTAATAAGAAATAAGTCTTCTAATAATAAATGTTCAATTAGAGGGAAATACATAAGTAGTCCTATATGAGATCTGAGGTAGCTTAGAGGTGAAGATGACAGTGACGTGTGCATTTTTAGGAAGATAGCAACGTTTCGGAGAAACATACTGGCCTCGCCTCCATCATTGACCCTAAAAATGAAGACAGTAAGCCCATGTTCCTCCGGAACTTAATAACTTTTATCTAAAATTGTCCTTGTAACTAATAGTAGTTCCTTACTAACTTAAGTGTGGAGTGTAACTTATATAAAGCAACAGTCTTTTGTCAGCTTATTGTGTAGTGCTTGAAATGGAATACGTATTACAGGAAACTCTCTGTTTACGAACCATTTCCGTTCCAAGACGTTGTTCGTTATACGTTTCTGTTCGTTACGTGTATATATTATATAATATATTTTTAAGTCACCAAATGCAGAACTACACTTGACCGTCTAAGATAACATAGGCAAAGCAAGTGATGATCCTATTATATTATAATAGGGGGAATCACCGATTT
>NW_019060011.1:1016964-1043299 GCF_000696155.1 Zootermopsis nevadensis
TTCTTTCCCACGAGAAAACATTCTACGCGGCGTGGCATGCAAACCAAAGTTTTTATACCGCCTAGATTAGTTTTATTAACCAAGAACAGTTAAGTATAATTATAATATAATAATTATTTTATAATTATTATAATAAATACATTTTTTAAAAGTTTATTTATTCAAATCTTACAATTATGTTCACTATACGTTTGACACGTCGTTTTATAAGGAACTCTATCTATTGGCGACTTTAAGAACTTTTGAATGAATTGTGACGTTCGTTATAGCGAATGTTCGTAAACCGAGCGTTCGCAAACCGAGAGTTGCCTGTATTGTCACAATGAAAACCAACCGTGTATCTTGACTTTCAGATCAAGCAATCCGATCGATAAGTAATAATCGACTTTGTTCTTAACTCCACAGAAGCCGTCCCGTGGTTCGCTGACAGAACATATTATACTGACGATGTTGACAAAGGGAGTCTACATTGGTCACAATTTTGATTTATTTAGTGCAAAATACGTAATGTCGTGAGCAGTGACGGCCCATACGTCGAAGAACACTCACTTCATCGCCGCGTTTTCGAATGAGAAATTCAGCAGACTAGGGAAGGAAGAGGAATGTGTCCAATTTCCTGCTGGTTGTCTGAAATGGGCAACACGAACCCTACCCCGTCGCTACAAGGTAACTGCAGTAGCAGCTCATTGGTTCACGAATGAGATTGGATTTGAAGATGAGCTTGCTTTTGAGAGGAAAGAAGAAAGCATATCAACCGCTCAGTCATTCCCACGGATGGAATTCTGGAAGTAAATATAACCAATATCATCTGCTACAGCGGGAGGTTCTCACTGAGGGCAAGAAATACGGCCGATTCCTAAAAGGTAAGCTTATGACGAAACTCCATTCCAATTTGCGACCCCCACAGGGCATTGTCCCGTGTCTGCTTTCTCTAGATACGGATTCCATACACAATCCGCCTTACACTTTACCACTGCGCTCTCTATAAAACATCCTGACAGTCAGGCTTGTTTCCAGAAAGGAAAACAGTACAATTACAAACTGCCTCGCCCTGTTCCAGCTACAGAGGAAAAAAGTATAAACCTACATCGTACAATATTAAGAGTCTGCTTTAGATCAACGTCAAAATCGAAAGCCTTAAGACACAAACTTGTATTCTTTCGAAACTACAACACAAGATGTTTTTTTCAGATAATTAATTACTGGTTTCGAACAATAGCCTCAAGAAGTAACTACAGACGATTTCTGTTCAACCACTGTGACTCTAGATGAAAATAAACTGAAAAGGAGACCATTTGTACGAGGTGCGATCGGAAAGTTTCCAGACTGCGCGTATAAAAACCCGTACACTTATCTCAGGTATTAAATGCATCCATTACCCTCGAAGTAGTTCCCCTGGGAGTGAACACAACGATCCCAGCGCCGCTGCCAAGCCTGGAAGCATCCCTGGAAATCTTTCTTTGTCAGCCTGTCAAGCACCATCTGCGATTCTGCCTGAATCTCTTCTATCGTCTCAAATCTCCTTCCCTTTAGCTGAATTTTCATCTTTGGGAAGAGGAAGAAGTCACACAGAGCTTAGAAAGGAAGTTGGGGTCGGATCTTGCAAGATCTTTGAGCTCCTGACAAAAGAGAAGTCGATTCTGCTTCTGGTCCTAAGACAGGAGCCTTGGCACAAACTTGGCTGCGATGCGTCGCATGTGGAGTTCTTCCTTTAGAATCAGCTAACAGGTCCCATAGCCTATCCCAACAATGTCGCACAAGTCGTTGATGGTACGACATCCATCTTCGTGAATGGCCTGCCGAATCTTCCTAACATTTTCGGGCGTTGTGCTCGAAGATGGTCGTCCAGAACGCTCGTCATCAGCGACAGAGGTTCGGCCATTTTTAAAACGTGAATGCCACACAAAAGTTTGCGGACTCCCCAAATGCTTGCTTTAGCATTTCATAGGTTTCCGTAGCCGTTTTGGCGAGTCTTTGGCAAAATTTGATGCACACGCCATTCCGAAAGCGCAGGAGGGTCGGTGTAATGCACTACCAAAACGCCCGTAACAAGGCCAAGATAACTTGAGAATATTCAAAAGCGAATAATATCTGACATAGTTAGGCCTCCAGACACTAAATCAACGTGATAAACATTACATAATTTGAAGATTTCTGTCTTCTGGGTTATTGCGCTGTGAGAACCTCAAGTCTTACATTACATAATTTACTAAAATACAAAATACTAGGTAGATTTTGAACTTATTTCTTGTTTATTTCACGGCGCTGGGAGTAGCCAAGACTACAGTTTAGTTTAAAATAATTAAAAAATAACGATTTGGAAAGAATATGGTAAGAGTCGGTCTTGGTCTAAATCAAGTTACTATTCTATTAGCTGCTTGAAGGGAGTTTGGAAAACGACGATAAACCTCAGTCATGATATTCGGTCTCTGGGCATAAATTTGAACCAGAAATCTCTTAAATAAGATGGAGTAGTAGAAACCATTCGACCGCGACGAGAGAAGATTGTAATTTACATTAAATAATGTTAGAAAAATTGGTTTTGGCTCTGAAAATTGGACTGAACTGATTCAGAGATACATCGAACAAGCAAAGAAGATCATGTGAGATGGGATACATCACATCATAATAAACTGGGAAAACAACGGATTGTATCTGTCACAACTTTTATGACACCCCACAACGTGGTACTTTAAGGACCTGTGTACTTATCAATGTTCGAGGAGATATCGATACCAACTTACTATTCGAGTTTCATTACAGATCACTGCAAAGGAATTTCATATCGAACGAAAACAAACGAAATGAACCTTAAGGGCGTTTTTCGTAACAACGAGACCGGATTGTTGTGCAACAATATAAAATCTAATCATACGAGTGCAAGAACGTTTAAAGATACCTGATCAACAATGACTCGTGATAATAGTAGTACAAGAACGATCTACCTTTTGAATGTCAGTGTACTCCGAAGAGTATTTTTATTTAGCGTTCTGTCTGACGACAGGTCCATATGAACAGGATCCTTCCATCCTTTTCTCGGACTGGGACCTGTTCATATACGTTCTTGGCAGATGATCCAGAAGTGGTTTGCCATTGCCTTCGTCTGTGTGTGAATGGAGTAATTGTTGCGATGCCACGGAGGAAAACTCCGTGTTGCCAAGACCACGGCCTTGCCCAACACAAGTTATAAATTCCGGCACCTATACGGCTGTGAAGTTAGGTCACAAAATTGATAAAGACAACGGAGACGTACAGCAAGATTATTATTTTATTATTATTAGTGTTCTGTCTGACGACAGGTCCATATGAAAAGGATCCTTCCATCCTTTTCTCGGACTGGGACCTGTTCATATACGTTCTTGGCAGATCATCCAGAAGTGGTTTGCCATTGCCTTCTTCTGTGTGTGAATAGAGTAATTGTTGGGATGCCACGGAGAAACCGGGGAAGCCCCCGGAGGAAAACTCCGTGTTGCCTAGACCACTCCGAAGAGTACACATTTCCAATATAGTTTTATTTTCCATTCGGAAACATGCAACAAGCTGCTAACAGATAGTCAATTCCTTAGGCTTCTAATAAATTTCGTAGTAACATGACGAGCTATAGGTTAAGCTCGCGGATTACTGAGCGTGCGTGCGTGTGTGTGCGCGCGTGTGTGTGTAATTTCACAGACAAACAAACAACTATATCTGTCAACATATGTTAAAGCGTAATGTCTTTCCACAGACTGATGACAATGAACTTGAAATTGGAACGTCAGTTATTTTTAAACCTGACAGTATTCTACCACATTTTAGCGTAAATGTTTAAGAAACCTAGCTTTAAACATACTCCAGAACAGCCTTAAAGAAACACCTGTTTCACTATATAGGGGCATCGTAAGAGAATGCTTATATATCAAGGGTTATATTTAATTAAATAATTGATTTATGAGCGTGATATTTTAAATGTCAGAAAACTCATGAGTGGGAGTGCCAATGAAAACGGAGAATTAAAAACAAAAAGAATACTAGTACGCAGAAGTTAATTTACATCCTTAATACAAGAGATTTTGCATAGATATACCATATCGAGTTTAATGGATGATTATATAGGTACATATACCAACCATAACGAGCCTAGACAAGGATAAAAGATTCCATAAATACAATTCTATCAGTGCCACTGTTGCTGGAGTTTAATTACTGTGTATTGTGAACTGCTACATCTTCAAATACGCTAAATTAGTAACATAAATAATACAATTATTAACGGGGAGAGCGTTGGGAATAAATCAGTTGAATGAATGTACGGCGAAACAGGTTAAAGGCACTAAATGTTACAGAAAATTTTTATACGTAAACATTAGCATTTGTACTATGATAGAAACACTAATTTATGCCTTTGATATGAAAACAGTCCAGTTTATTTGAACTAAAAATTTGTATAGTAATTTCATTACTGTTTTGTAACTACTTATTACACTTAGCGACAAAATCAACAGCATGAATTTAGGCATTACAGAACAAAAGATACTAAATGTTAGTGGCATTTGAACGGAGGTATTGCAAACGATGTACTAAAGCATAACACATACGAGGTGCGATCGGAAAGTTTCAAGACTGCGCGTATAAAAACCCGTACACTTATCTCAGGTATTAAATTCATCCATCACCCTCGAAGTAGTTCCCCTGGGAGTGAACACAACGATCCCAGCGCCGCTGCCAAGCCTGGAAGCATCCCTGGAAATCTTTCTTGGTCAGCCTGTCAAGCACCATCTGCGATTCTGCCTGAATCTCTTCTATCGTCTCAAATCTCATTCCCTTTAGCTGAATTTTCATCTTTGGGAAGAGGAAGAAGTCACACAGAGCTTTTGGGGAGTCCGCAATGGGTCGTGCACAAACTTTTGTGTGGCATTCACGTTTTAAAAATGGCCGAACCTCTGTCGATGATGACGAGCGTTCTGGACGACCATCTTCGAGCACAACGCCCGAAACTGTTACGAAGATCGACGTCGTACCATCACTTGTACGACTTGTGCGACATTGTTGGGATAGGCTATGGGGCCTGTCAGCTGATTCTAAAGGAAGAACTCCACATGCGACGCATCGCAGCCAAGTTTGTGCCAAGGTTCCTGTCTGAGGACCAGAAGCAGAATCGCCTTGACTTCTCGTTTGTCAGGAGCTCAAAGATCTTGCAAGAACCGACCCCAACTTCCTTTTTAAGCTCCGTGTGACTTCTTCCTCTTCCCAAAGATGAAATTTCAGCTAAAGGGAATTAGATTTGAGACGATAGAAGAGATTCAGGCAGAATCGCAGATGGTGCTTGACAGGCTGACAAAGAAAGATTTCCAGGGATGCTTCCAGGCTTGGCAGCGGCGCTGGGATCGTTGTGTTCACTCCCAGGGGAACTACTTCGAGGGTGACGGATGAATTTAATATCTGAGATAAGTGTACGGGTTTTTATACGCGCAGTCTAGAAACTTTCCGATCGCACCTCGTATGTATCTCTTGTGATATGTAAAGGGTTTCGTTGCTAGAAACACGAGGGTGACGAGAAATACACAAAAAAATTTAATCGAAAACCTCATCTGGCTTAGAATAGGAGTCAGTTGTGCCCTATCTTTAAGATAGTAATAGGCCTATACCCCACGATATAGGGCTTCATTAGAGCGTTACGCAACGCGTTATTGGTGTGTGTTTAAAATAACAACGTCAGATTACTTTTCCCTTCAAACACTCACAGTAACCCAACAAGTTTCCATTACTCACCCTCCATTACTCCTAAGAACGACAAACTGATATTTCTAAGATTATCCTATTAAACCAGTGTGGTAATTATATATACCACCAGATTCAACATTTAACCACTCTTTTTTACTCTGCAAAGGATTTACTTAGGAGTTTCGTGCAATTATCAGCGTAAACATCAGCTACTTTCCTAGGCGACATTAACTAGTCCATCTTTATAACGGAGACGCGATGTTTTTTTAAGAAATTAATTTTTAATATAAATCAGCCGAGCTTCATTGTCAACGGGTTGATTAATATTCGGAGCACGCAGTTCACTGACCAATGAACAGGTGCGGTGCATTAAACTACAAGAGAGAACCCCCTCAAATTAAATTTTGGATGAAACCATACATGTCCTCCTACAACCCTTTTCCCCTCAACTTCCCTGTCCCAACACCGGAAGTAAAGTTTTACCCCCTCTTCCGTTCAAAAAACGTAGTGTGGGAAGAATATCCTGTCTTTGTACTTATTAGCATGTTATATAAGAAGGCTTATCAACGTGTTATTAAAAGGTCCGAAGTTGAGAATTTCATTAGCTATTAATTGAGCAAATGAAGTTGGGGTATCATCTGCTCTAAGGGTCAGCGCTTTAGTAATTCGCAAACAACCTCCATGTATGAGTTCCTCTCGAATCTCAGAACAAACAATGGCTGTTTTCTTAACAGACTGACATCTTGCTATAGAGACGCTATTAGGGGAGCTCATCCCCTGCCACCACTCATTCACTCACTCATTAGACAAAATGAGAATCCATCCCGTGTCTTAAATCCATATCTGGACAAAATTATGAGCCAGGGACGAGAGTGCTTCTTAACTGAAAGTGAAGAGATGAAGTATTTGCTTTTGTGCTTAGGTCATGCTGAACTATTTTTGATGCAAACCAGGGCATATAAACATTTTTTTCTGTGTGTCGTCAGTCTTTCGACTGGTTTGATGTAGTCCTCCATTTTCGCCTATCTTGCGCCAATCTCTTCATTTCCACATATTTTTCGCAGCCCACAGCCTCAAAAATCCGCGTCACATATTCCAATCTTTGCCTCCCCCTACAATTATTCCCTTCAACTGTTCCTTCCATTACCAAATTAACCAATTCTGGGTGCCTCAGAATGTGTCCCGCCATCCTATCTCTTCTTCTCGTAAGATTTTTCCTTCGCCTATCCTGTCTAAGACCAGATCATTTCGTCCTTTATCAGTCCACTTAATTGTCAACATTTCAAATGCTTCGATCCTTCTTCTTTCTGGCTTTCTCACTGACCATATTTCGCTTCCGTATAGCGCTGTGCTCCAAACATAAACTTCAGAAAAATCTTTCTTAATTCCAGGTCAATGTTTGTAAGTACACCTAATTCAGTTTAATTTCATTTAGTAAACGCGCAATTTAAAAAAATCGCGATTGCCAACTTCTAGGATTAAAATACGAATTATGAAGATGAAAATTTTTGTACGCAAACGTTAGCAGTCTTGGTATACTTTAAAATACACCCCCTCCCCCAAATTTGTCTAAATCTCTTGTGACAGCAAAAATTTATCAAAGAAATTTTTCACGTTAAAAGCGTAATTAATTCAATTTCTATTACCTTTTTCCTGTATTTAATTTCGCATTTATATACACAGCAGGCTGAACAATTTTTCCTAATTTCTTTAACGGCACTGTATCAATTGCAGTGGTTATCTGGTACTGCTGAAGAAAGGATATTTGCAGCACACTAAAAGAACGGGTGGTATCCGTCAAAGCTGGTATAGCTCACTGTTCCAAAAATTCGCTTTGCGCGGTTAAGAAAACTCCCGATAAAATGACATAGGACGGAATATACTCTGACAGAGACTCAACCCAGATACTTCAGGAACTATATTTGTATGTAGTTTAAATTTTAAATTTCAACACGAAGGAGAAAACAATGTATTGGGCGTATTATCTTACGGCAAATTCGCCATTAGTGCCTGAATAAGCACCACATCATGCAGACGAAGGAGATAAGTTATTTGATTCACGTTCCGGCCTTTTTACCACGGACGAAAGAGTCCAACGAAGAAAGGAATCTACCGCCGGCTGGTAGGCTTATGAGGTAGCCGTTTGCGTGAAAAACCACGCGCGTTTTCTGTAACGTCGTAGAGAAACGAGGGGGGTGTAGTATAATCTTCCAGTCATTTTCATAATTCATGGACAACTTTTAAACGCTGGAATATTCAAAACAAAATCCAGAAGACGTCAAAACCTCGGGATTTTTTCGGTTACAATGTCATCCTCCGTGAAGTTTGGATTTCTCAACTTAGAAAGCTAGCTCCTAAGAATAAAGTTGGACTTCAAGATACATTCTTCAACAGGACCAATACTTCGCTTCTAAATATTCTTAGCTGTAACCCCTAGTCTGTATACACGCAGTAGCAAATTCTAGAAATACTCGCAATCACGCACTTCACAACGTTTTATTTTTAAGCCTGCTTCCTAAAACCGAAAAGATTAAAAAGAAATAACACTAAAAATTTCGATGTTTTTCTTATTTCTGGTTTGTTTATTTGTTTATTTGTTTAAATATTGTCAGTCTAATCACAATAAAATTCCTATTAAATATTAAAATATTACCATAATTAACATATAAATATTTAAAATATATTAAATGATATTCTCTATCGAAATGTTCGATTTACATTAGAACATCACTTTTTTACACGACATGTTTCAGTTCTAAAAGAACCATCTTCAGGTGTATAAAATTATATAAACTTAAATATAATTTCTTAAATGCAACTTTTAGTCAGATGTTTATCAGATTTCAAATGATGTTTTTTCCAGATTTTATTGTATTTTTTATTGTATTTTATTTTTATTTTATTTTTATTTTTTATTGTGTTTTTTAATATCGTATTCGAAGTTGTTCTATATGTACGTAGTGCTTATTTCTTATTTCTTATTTCTGGTTGCAGAACATGAAGAGAAGAATTTACATGGCGTTTGGTTTATTTAAAGGAATAACATTTAAATGGTAAATTAAATTATCTACGACAGTGGTCGCTGGGTTTAAGACGTATCTTGCAAATGGAAAATACTTTGAACATTGTGCACCTTCAGATTGAAATGACATGTGCATTACTTTCTAAGCAAGACGTAATTTACTATGATACACTGCATGACGGAAAACAATTACAATGTTAGATTAATATAATGAGCAACAGAATAATGCGACAGATGAATGTATTAAATATTCATCGATTGACACATACTGTTTTTATATTAGGCATTACAGGCCTATATTATTTTGCATTACGTTAAGTACAATATTTGTTTAAATCTTGTCAGTCAAATCACAATAAAATTCCTATTAAATATTAAAATATTACTAAAATTAACATTTAAATATTTAAAATATTTAAAATGATGTTCTCTATCGAAATGTTCGATTTACATTAGAACATCACTTTTTTACACGACATGTTTCAGTTCTAAAAGAACCATCTTCAGGTGTATAAAATTATATAAACTTAAATATAATTTCTTAAATGCAACTTTTAGTCAGATGTTTATCAGATTTCAAATGAAGTTTTCTTCCAGATTTTATTGTATTTTTTAATATTTTAAATATTTAAATGTTAATTTTAGTAATATTTTAATATTTAATAGAAATTTTATTGTGATTTGACTGACAAGATTTAAACAAATATATATTTATCACAATATGACGCAACTTTATCATCTCGTTACGTACAATATTAATTTTTTTTAATTTTACACATTGGCTGTAAGAGATACGCATTTATTCTGACAAATTATAGGTTTACTTTCAAATATGCATGACCTATCTCCTCACTGAAAGTGTTTCAGGCTAAGTGACCAAGAAACGTTGATGAAGAATTGTTTTACGTACGACTATCTTAGTAGCTAACCTTGTTCAAAGCTGTACGTCTGACAAATTGGACACGATTTATATATCTAATTCGACCGTTTTACAAAGTCTACTGCAATCATTTCATTAACTCCATCCAATTGCGGTGGCTACTACAACGACGAAAAGGGGACATTCCTGTGTCCTATATCCAAGGGCGGTCTAAAGACACATTGAATGACGATGCGAAGTGATCTACAGACTGGACAGGACGTGACCCGTCAGGTGGCATGTCCATGATGGGTCGAGGTACCCAACGGGGAGTCTTAATACAACCGCTGATGCTATTATGACGATCTGAGTTAACAGATTCGTAATGTTACTTCCTGAAAGGATTTGATGACTCTCACGGACAGTGGAAATCTACTAATCATGAGTTCATGACGTCAGCGCAATTTACGTGTCATTTTAACTACAATTCATTTCGCCTTTAAATGTTCAACGTGCAACATTCATGAGAAAGAGTTAGATAAATTACTGACTTCTAAAGGTCACTGGTAAAGATAGTAAATATTTTAGGATTTAACATTTATATGTTATATAAAGCGTGGTAAAACTGTGATCCGAGACACGAGACAAACTTGATACAGAAGTACTCACAAATTGGTAGGAGTTTATCCGTATCGCAAGAATTTTTGGGCAAGTACATACGAGGTGCGATCGGAAAGTTTAAAGACTATGTCAATAGAGGGCGAACCGGATGTAGTACGAGCTTCTGCCGCTAGGGGGTGCGGCCTACATTCATAGTGAATCAGTGTGCCAGCCGGCATCATCGAATTAGCATTTGTTTCTTAGTTACGGGCGTTTTGGTAGTGCATTACACCGACCCTCCTGCGATTTCGGAATGGCGGATTTTCATGAACAAATCAAATTTTGCCAAAGACTCGCCAAAACGGCTACGGAAACCTATGAAATGAGTGTCTTGACAAAACGCTCGAAAGTAGAAAAAAGATACACGGAAAAATACAAGGAACAATAACCAGACTGTAAACACTGAGATATGACAGCAGTTTTATCAGATTTTTGACAGCAGATTTATATTAGAAACAGAGAACTGCGTCTGCAATAAATCGACATCAAGTCCACTGAGGTAGAACGCAGAATCGTCAAAGTTTGTGGCATCTTTCAACGTCTGTCCTATGTTTGAAGTACGATGCCACAATCAACACTTCTGGGTGTTTCTTCCTGTATTCTACAAATCAGCTTAATCGATATTACCCTCTTTTTACCCATTTTGGCACAGTGAGGATACGCCCACTCACGCGTGGAATTGTGGTTATGGCCATCCAGGCACTTGGATTGCTTAAACAGGCAATCAATGTTCAATAACAGCAATGCATGACCTTCAACAGTTACATCTTGCCAGGTACTACAATCTTTCATGAAAACATCGTTTTTTTATCGATTCGGTCAGTTTATTCGTTTTCGACTTTTTTCCACAATATAATAATTTCGACTTGTTAATGGTGTTAAAAAATGTAAAAATGTTTACAACCGAAAAGGAAACTTTTGCAGGTAGACTTGTGATGAGCTCAGCCCATTCAAGGAACCCTAACAAACATTTAAAGGATTATGAAACGCAACAAGCCAGAGGACCTAATCCGTTGTATTTATTTCTTACGTATATTGTGATAGCCACGGTGGTCTAGCGGTTAGAACGCTGGCCTTGTAATCCTGGGGGTTTCGAGTTCGATTCCCGGTGGTGCCCGGATTTATAACTTGTGTTGGGCAAGGCCGTGGTCTAGGCAACACGGAGTTTTCCTCCGTGGCATCCCAACAATTACTCCATTCACACACAGAAGAAGGCAATGGCAAACCACTTCTGGATCATCTGCCAAGAACGTATATGAACAGGTCCCAGTCCGAGAAAAGGATGGAAGGATCCTGTTCATATGGACCTGTCGTCACACAGAACACTACAAATAAAAAAATAAACGTATATTGTATTTAACAACGTTATTATTAATAGTAGCTCATATTATATAGCTTCCAATGATAAGAAAATAGTGAATAATGAAATGGAAAGTTCTTGGAAGGAAGCGATCATATCCTGATTTAAGGTTAGCATCCTGACATTTACCTGGAGTCAAGCCTGTCCAGATAGCCGGCGTAGGGTTGAGATCTGATTCAGGTATAATCCGTCAAAATTTAAGACAGGATTTATCACAGGAGTAAACACACGTAAAAACCATTAATTTTAAATAATCATAACAAGAACTATCATTACGAACTTAAAGCACGTCTTAACTCAGGCACTTAAGCTTTCATGCCCTCTTAAACTGCCAGAGTGTACATAAACCGAGATGGCTGATGAATACAGAGCACTTGGTCTTGGTGAAACAGAAAACACATCAAGAACTTCTGGCCTTGCCAGCATATCTGGAGTTAATAAAGGCAGTTTCTCATGTGACATTGTCCGAATGATTACACTGACGCAGTCAACAACACATTAAAACTTTTTATTACACTACTCTTGAAACGTTAAGCATTTGCGTACTTGTGCATAACTCCAAGTCCACCTGAAAAAATCCTCTACATTTCCTAGATAGTTTCAACAGTTTCATTTAACGTGATACTGGATAAAATTTTAAAGGATTAAGCTCTATAAACAACCGTGAATAATCTAACTCTAGCCATTCAGTAACGTAACTGGTTGAAATATCCTTCCTTCACTTAACATACATTAACATAATAGACGTACATTGGCTGTCGGCTGAAAAATAAATTACCTGCTATTTTCCACCGGTTCTCACCGTCTATAAATGCAGTCTTATTGGTAAATGCCGCGTCCATTATGAATACGTATACGTAGTTTGTATCTACTTGTCAGTAATGAGAGGTTAAGAAAATACATCGTTATTAATACTCATAATTTTACATCACCCCCACCAATATCATACATAATAAGTAACAATAAACTATTGTGTTCACATCAAGATCTCACTTGTTTCTCCTCCCAGTATTGTTAAAAGACACTGGCAGAGTTGGTAACAAAGACGGGTTATTATAGGCTTATAAAATCCGGTTTTGATATAAGCTGTTTCACGTGATGTCAAATCTATTAAATTACCTGATCGTCACCACACGTCCAGAGAAAATAATTTTTAGCCAATACAAAAATACTCTTAACATCTGCTACATAAAGTGAAATTAATGTCTTCTATCACACAAATGACATTATAATTACGTAAAGCTCCCAACAATTTCTTACCGATTATAAAATTGAAATTTCTATCACTTGATATTAATTACGTGGCAGGGAATCGATTACTGATATAAACGGTAGAATTTATAACTGTAGGATTTACAATTCGGCGCATAGAATGAGCTGTTGGGAGAACTCTGGACCCTATTGTACTTTTTTAAAAATTCCTATCCATATATCGAAGCTATCAAGAACTGTAAACTAACTAGAAACTTAACGGCCGATAATAACAGGTTAAGAAACATTTCAAAAATATTTATTTTATAGTATTTAATACACAGTTAAAGCCTCCGAACCTATGCTATTCTGTCTACAATCAGTTTTTGATAAACAAATTAACAGTAAGGGAATTAAAACAATGGATTGGAAAGTACACACATTTCATTGAAATTCCCTCATTTGGTGTGTTAAAAAGACTAATAAGATAAGTAGGTAGGGTAATGAATACATTTTATGTTGAAGAGATAGGTTTATGTCTAATAGTGAATTTAAAAAATTATCACCAACAAAAACATCTCAGAAAATAATTATACTAATTATCAAATTGTGTTTATAATTTCAGCGAACAGATCCACAGATTCCCGACTAAACTTTGTTATAATGCGTGGTTTACGCCGGCCCCAAAATCTCCACCTCGCGACTTTGACGTTGTCATACATCTAAATTACACGGAATATTAAATGAAGGACTATGTTTTTCATTAAACAGCAAGGACCCCTAAAACATCGGTACACTTCTACCAGACTCACCACCTCAAATCCTACAACGTAAATATAAATTTTGAGAAACCAACATGTAATTTTATTGAATTATAGAAGGAAAAACATTATAAAATTCCTTACATTCTAAGATTTATTACCACATAAAATATAAGGATCATACATTTTTATCTCCCAGGGCGATGATGATGGAGGCAGTTCTGAAACGTCGGTACATTTCTACCAGAATATATGGCGTAATATCACAAACGTCAGTCAGCTACATTCACTTGAAGCTGTCACAGAGGCCGCTTGGTCACTGGGACCGTGGGTTCGAATCCCTCTCAAACCATGGATGTGTGTCCGCGTTTTTCTATATTGTGGTGTCCTGTGTATAGGTAGAGGCCTTGCGACGGGCAGATCCCTCGTCCAAGGAGTCCTACCAACTGTCTAATAGATCAAAGCCAACGAAATTTGGGACCCGCAGTGCTCAGGCACTTGAAGAACGGAAGTAAGTATATTCAATTGAAACAATTTTGTATACCCCTCCACTGTGCAGTGTGACTTGTAAGTGGGTCGAACCAAGCACATCACTGGGCCGCGGGTTGAGTACCCCGAGACGAAGGTACAAGAAGAGAAATGTTGTCTCAGGGACTTCGGAAGTACACGGGGTAGTCGAAGGTCAATAACACGGACGGACTGCAAGATTGGATGTAATTTGTATTGATCAACAGAACATGAAAGGAGGAAGATGGGAAAATCGATGGGTTACTTGTTCACGGAACTACACAGAACAATAGTGGTAATTAAACTCACCGTCTGTGTACAACGCAACCCTTTCTTAATATTGATCATGGGATTAATGTCGAGGCAGTTAATTTGTATTCAAGTCAAAAGCCAGATATGAGAGTCTGCTAACAGTTTTTTATTCCACGGAAGAAAGTTTAAACATCTAAAGCCCACTGGTAACTATACGTACCACTTGTTTTAATAAACAGTAACTCTCCATTCTATATAATAGTTTTCGTATGGTTCTCAGTGTAAACAGCGCGT
Source organism: Zootermopsis nevadensis (assembly GCF_000696155.1). The sequence goes on from NW_019060011.1 coordinate 1,031,571, forward strand.
ATTTCCAAAAACTGACTTAATCAGTTCATCTTCGTAATGGTGAAGTATAGTGTTTTCTTTGTGCTACGGACTGAATTCTTAAATACTATTTAGACGAGCTTTGGATGAAAAGGTTTAGTTCAGGGGTGGCCAACCCGCGGGCCGCGGGCCGCATGTGGCCCGCCTTGAACATTTTTCCGGCCCGCGAGATTCATCACACTTTTACAAAATATATTTATTTTATAATGGCCAAAGTAGTGAAAACCAATGTATTAAAAAAATACATTATTTGTGCATCCATATATTCAAAAATTATCTGTCGAAATTATGAGAAAAAATTAACTTTGATTTTAAAATAATAATATATGACAGATATTGCCTGTTTTATTCATGAGTTTACAGTTATGAGTTCGCAGAATAATTAAACTATATTCTGCGAACTCATGATGCGCGTGCATCTTGGAACATCTAATATAACAGGTTCTATGTTTCACTCTTAAGTGCCCTCAGTGACGCAGTGACCATACCTAGATACGCACAGTTGATTGTTGATAGCAGAGCAGAGCAGACTCTCAGTTTCAAGTGAAAATTTGCTTTTTGGTTTCGTTTTGTGTGCTGTGACTGCAGGATAATTATTTTAATATGCCTGTACTTCAACAACATATTTAAAACAACAACAGCCAGGTAATAACTCCTATTAAATTAAAAATGACTTTTAATTTAACAATTAAAAATAGATATATTTAATATCTCTCTTATTTTCAGTATGACTGCAAAGAAAAGAAGAATAGTGGATGAAAATAGAAAGTATAGCGATGAATGGGAAGAAAAGTACTTCTTCATAGTTCAAAATACAAAATTATTATGTTTAATTTGCCGAGAGGTCGTTGCTGTATTTAAGGAATATAATGTTAAGAGGCATTACGAAACAAAACATAAGGATTATTTGAAGTTCGATAAAGAAGTGAAACAATCGAAGCTCAAGGAGTTTAAGTCGCAATTAAAGGCTCAACAAAAAATGTTTGGTGCAGCATTACAGCAACCTTCCAATATTGTTAAGGCAAGCTATTCTGTTTCATTTGTGATTGTAAAAAAAATGAAAACATTTTCGGATGGTAAATTTGTGACAGAATGTTTGGAAGCTGTTGTGAAGGATATTTTACCTGATAAAAGTAAACTGTTTTCGAACCTAAGCCTATCTCGGCAAACAGTGTGTTGTCTATGTTTACATGTAAGAATAATAGTAAACACAATAATAATAACTCATTATGTTTCAATTTTTCACTCCAAAAAAATGTCTATAGTGTATCTAAATCTAATATGGGAATATATAATTTTATATGTGGCCCGCGGAGTTATGATGCATTTCCAAAGTGGCCCGAAAGATCATTTGGGTTGGCCACCCCTGGTTTAGTTAAACTGGTCTCTTAAGATTACTCCTGTAAAGACACACAGCTGTTTTGACATTATTAATATCAAATACAGGGAAACAGAGGTTTGTTATGGGCATTACGTAACACAGAAAACATTACACCATTCACGAAGAAGGCAAACTGAAAGGAGAAGCACTCGTAGGTATCGAAGTCAAACACGGGGAATACAGATCGCACGACCACATTTCTCCTTTGTCATTGCATCATCTATTAATTATTTCACCTGCTCTTACAATTGTCCTACCAACATATTCAGAAACTGTGATGCATCTAAATCTGCCTATTACCAACTTCATCACGGGTGTAATTAATGTCTTAATACCGTTTCGCCTCGCAAGTATTAAGTCGGTTTACTGCAATGCGCACGGCCTATAATTTATACCAAAATAATTTACCTGTTAAAGTCATGAAATATTCAACGAGTTTCGTCTGTTGAGTCCAAATGCCATGTTAATTCATCTGTGTATTTAAGAAACCAAAATATTTTTCGTGGATTGCAATTGTAATTCGTATCGGCATAACTTCTAAAAACACTTAAATTATGTCTTCATGATATTTAAATTTCATATTTAACACTACGTTTTAAAATAACGAATTTATAAGACAATTTCATCCGAAATATTTTCTATCACCTACAAGACCACTATAAAGCTATTCCTCATTACGAAAAGTGACGATAATTCTAGCGCTGTCACCTAATTAGAGATACTGGAGTCAGGGAATTTTCCGACCACTGTAGTAAGCCGTCAGGTGTGTAAGTCTATCTCGGACTACGAGTGGGTTAACCGCCTTGCCATCGAAAGCAACCTCAAACTCATTTATCTCTTCGCTGTCACTTCAGCTCTCATCTCCTAATAATTTTCCCATCAAGTCGCCTGCTATGATACAAGTTCTCACTACCAGATCGCGTGCTTAGTCTGAGTGTCAGCTTACACCTCTCATAACATAACGAAAGACAGTACGTAGTATCCTTAATATTATTAACACTCATAAAACGACAAAGATGGTTTAGATAACTATTATGACAATAGATTAGCTTATTTAGTTGATTTTATCATATTTTGTTATAATAAATTGGCAAGAACGCTGTAGGATGTAATGCATCACCGACACGTCTCAACATTTGCAATAATAAACACTGAAGCGAATACAAAACTTTCTCAAGACCTGAACGTAGATTTGAGGATAAAATGAAATGAATCTAATGAAAACAGACGTATAAAATTTTAATAAAAATTCATTTAGATAAATTCATATTATGCATCGTGGTAAATTCCTCGAATATCGACCAAAGAAAGCAGCACACTTTTGTCGCAAAGACCTTCCGATTACATTCAATCAACCGGAGAACACACACAAAATTCTCTTCCCACGTCCTTACTGTGTGTTCTATATCTGGTAATTTCTTTACGAATGGGTACATTAACCAGCCGACAAAAATATTGTGTGTGTATTTACTAAATTTATAGACAAGGCACACAGATTTCAATTTGGTAAAAGAGAGACAAAGGCAGATTTTAAGATAATAAAAGAAAAAATTAAGATAAACTTCCGAAATGAAATTAACTACAAAAAGGCGGTAAATGTCAGCCTGTTGGAAACGTGGTCTACTGCTCGCAATTAATAATTCATAAACTTTACAACTCAACAAAACTTGAAAAAGAAGTTTCTTGTAATTACTCCACGCAAGTTCATGATCATGAGTGTCTCCGCCCTAATAATTTCCAATTCATAATTCGTGTACAATATCTCTCTGTCGGCACTGAAATCCTCGAGAAATATTCACCTGCATTCATAGCATATCTGAGGAATAATTAGTAAATATTTTTACAAATCACTCAGTCAGAAATTGAAATTAGATGCAAATTTAAAATTTAGGATTACAATCGAACGGAATTTTTCTGAAATTAACTGTGACGGAATTATTGAATCTGGCTTGTTTCGAGTAGGGTCTAATGCATGGTTCGGTTACTGTACTGACAAAACTTCAGTTTAAGTATCAGGAGTTGAGTCAATTAATTAGTTGGGGGACCAATTTAAACAAGTTTTTAACTACAAGCCCCAAAACACAACGTGAGAATCAACATCCATAACCTCTCCTCACTGAAGTGTCTACACTTTTTGAAGAAAAAACTTCTTTCACAGCAATTATGAACTTTCTGAAAAGTACAATTATTTCTAACACACAATTTCGACACAACTGTATATAATTTTAAGTAAAGGCATATAACATATCAGTTTAAAGAATTAATAATTTACTACGCCAACAGCTACGGTTGAAATGAATTACCACCGAATACCTCGTCCCTAACAACGGAAGATCTATTTTCATTCATTTATAGGAAACAATTAACGCAATTACATTCTTTAGGATGAGATAAAACTAGTGCACAGCCTATTGTATTTCACATGTTTATACATGTTCATCAAATCCATTTCAGAACTTTAAAATTATTAACATTTGAAAGAAGAAATCAGCGTGCTAAAAAGATAGACATAGTATAAAATGTGAATACGTTGTAAGTTATTTCTTGACGTGATCAACAACACAAAAGTGTGCACTGCTTTTGATTCTGAATTGCAAGGCTGTAGACACACTTAAAGACCACTAAACTCAAAATAATTTTAAATTAAATCTATTAGCATACAAAATGTGGGCACTGCATATTAAACATATGTTAGAAGTAAAGTAAAGTAAAGTTTGTCCCACTATACGCCATGTAGGCGCTTGGGGGGAGAGGAGGTATGGCTCCTCTCTTTCTTGACCTCGGCACTAGATGGGGGGGTGAGTGGTCAGCATCACGCCCCGGCCGGCTTTACCCCCGGGAAAGGATCCCGGTACCCATTGTAGAGGAGGTAGCTAGTCACTATACTGACTGAGCTATCCCGGCTCAAGCATATGTTAGAACCATCTCTAAATCTAAGTTAACACGGTCAACATACTAAAATTAACAGTGACACAATATCGAAGAAAAGTTTAAAAAAATTACGTCACTTCATTAAAAACACATGGGACAATCACACGGACATACTGTTAAGTCGTGTGAAATAAAGAAAATAAGCTATAAGGTAAAAAGTATAGCTACAAACATCAGTTACTAAACTACATGCTTCAAGGACACGGTGTTGCTATCTTTACTGCGGTGCGAGTTCCGAGGTGTCTTTACTCAGTTGTTCGTGTCGAAACGCTGTACGTCTTTTCTGTGACCTTGACACGGCGAAGGCTACAACGTCTGTCCGAAGGATATTTCGTTCATTATTTATCAAAATATATTTATGCAGCCACGTAACATAACATTTCACAATGTGTACACAACGTAATGACAGACGAATGGACATGGCGTAGTAACAGCGCCACTGCGGAAAAACCCATAAACAAGTAAATAGTGAAGTCTCGAAAAGTATATTTTAAGGCGACTGAACACTGAAATATGTTCAGAACGATATAATTTTGGTGTTTAAAGATCTTCAAAATTCGTGTACAGTAACGCTATCTTCCCATTTTGAAGTTGGACACCTTAAGTTGCTAGCGACGATAGTTAGTTAATCTCTCTCAAGGAGAATAATAATTTATTGTGGTAAGTATAACCGTCCGTTCATATCTGTAATATGATCGGCCTAGTGGTTATAATGTAAGGTTGTCGATATGCCAGCCATCACTTAGACAGACATCAGCTTTAGTTACTGCGTAGTTTGCCACAGGCAAAGTGTTTCGAGCCTTCGTGTATCTTGCCTTATTAGAGCAGGAAGACAAACATAAAGCGACTTGTCCTAATAAAATAACACTCAATTTGAACCCCAACTACACCGGCTAGTTAAATGATACACAAAAACACACAGATGGCTGCTTTGTGAGTTAGTTAATGTCAGTATCTGAAATTTATAGATACTTAAGGTTTCTTCAGCGGAGTTGATAACTTGTCCAAGAAATCGTAACAAATATCTAAATCGATTCATACTTTAATAAATATTACTGAATTATAACAGGCCAGGCTAAATATGAAACTAACCTAGAGAAGAAAAAAGTTCTTTAACTGCCGATGTTGGTCTCCTGGGTTTGTAACAACGTGTAGACTTGTAAGTAGATACCAGAGTTTCGGAGGAACATACTGTCTCCATATTCAGGGCTGAAAATAGAGGCAGCATTTCCCTCACGAACTCTGAATACCAACATCGACTTCTTTACCGCAGTAAGAACCTCAAATTTCATAAAGGCTTAAATAGTTGAATGAAATTGGAGAATGTTAGGCCCATGTGCGATGGAACAGAATAGAAAAAAACGTTGTCAGTGGAACCACGGTTCCGGAGAATTTGACGTAAATACGTCTATACGGAAAGGAAGTTTATATATTGGCTTTATTCTAAATATTTCCTTTATACATGCTTTACAATTGAGTTTCATAGGTAACAACAATTCCGAGTAAACACGACGTTTCATAGGTAACAACAATTCCGAGTAAACACGACGTTTCATAGGTAACAACAATTCCGAGTAAACACGACGTTCCCTAGGTACACTTGTTACACTTTTTCGTTTACCTTTTTCGTAACACTTTTTTGCCGAATGACCCTTCCTTATAGACGTATTTACGTCAAAAGTAGTAATGTTGAAAGGTATTATTCATCATGGAAACATGGAACAACTGAGGAAAACTTCAGTTTGTGCATAGGGAATTTTATTATTACAATTAAAGAAGCAAGTGATCTATCGACATAAATGTGGAAATCGTGTGAAAAGATGACTGAGGAAAATGAATTGGAAAGGATATATGAATATAACCTAGCATTCTTCCAGGTGGACTGAGGGCATCTACAAATAAATTATGACACTGTAACAAGTCCCCGGATCAGAACATGCACTGGACAGCTAACGAATGGGCTTAAATATCCATACTTTTCCGCACTTTAAATTTTTTAAAAAAATATTTTCCTTTCGATGGTTCTAAGGGACAGAATATTCAGTCAGTTTTAAACAATCTTGTACCTGAGGCGTGACGGTAATTACTACAAAGGCAGATAAAACTTTAAAAAAGCGAGTAAAAATCAATACATATAAGTTCTTTCGCCTGCCTCAATCCTTAAATTAAGTTGAATGTTAATATTTCCTTCCTACAAGCTCCCTAAACATTCTCAGATGATCAACATGACTAACTCACTTTTACCCAAAGTTGGAACAGCAATATTTAAATACGTTATGTACTGACAATAGTTTTAATAACCATGTGTTGGGCAAGGCCGTGGTCTAGGCAACACGGAGTTTTCCTCCGTGGCATCCCAACAATTACTCCATTCACACACAGAAGAAGGCAATGGCAAACCACTTCCGGATCATCTGCCAAGAACGTATATGAACAAGTCCCAGTCCGAGAAAAGGATGGAAGGACCCTGTTCATATGGCCCTGTCGTCAGACAGAACACTAAATAAAAAAAAAATTACAAGTGGCGCTATTATCGGTGCCAGAATATTGCAGGAAATTTCTAAAGTGCGATTTTAGGGTCGTTCAAAATGACATAAACTTTGTACCAAATTTCATCCAAATCCATCCAACGGTTCTCGAGGTAAATCACGTGGACGGAGAGACAGACATGACAGACCTGTTGATTATACGTATATAATAGATACATGCGGTTTGAAACCACGTCAGTGAACAGGTCGAAAGGTACAATTGTGTTTGCTTTCTGAAGGAGACGGTACATTATATAAAGTCAATATTAAACACGGAAGAATTTCCGTGTTGGAGTTTTCTGTGGTGATAAGAATATGGATGTTTGTTTTAGAGGAAGGTTTAAAAAATATATATAATTTTATAGGACGTAATCAGTTATTTAAAAAGCTAAAGTCAGGTCGTACTGGAATCAAAACTTCGAAAATAGAAGAAAATATTACCCTGGCAATAATAATTTTGTACGTGAAACACAAAGTTCATGTAAACTCCACGCATGTGGCCAATTAATAATGATCGACTGTAAGTAGATTCCCTCGAAATGAAATGCTTCATAATCAGATCTACTGCGAGTCGACAACGAACAGAGCTTACACAAATGTCGAACCACTACTGGCAGAGTTCGCTGTTACAACCGTACTGAATACGTTTCGATGGTTAAGATGTCTAGCGAGCAGATAATATGATCGAAGTCGATCCTGGAATTATCCATGAGAGACTGAGTTAAACCACGAAAAGAATCACTCAGGACTACCAACAGCTCGGCCGAAATTCGATTTGGGTATATTTAGAACATAAACCTAGAACGTTACCCCAACTTTCGTAGGTCATAATATTCGAATATGATGTAGGCCCGTATGGGAACATTAATTACTGAAGATTACCGTCTTCTCACTAGCAAGTTGGGCTTGGAGATGAAGAAGGAACTAGTGAAGTGTTACGTATGGAGCAGAGACTTGGACACTCAGGAAGAAGGAACAGAAATACCTGGAGAGTTTCGAAATGTGGTGTTGGAGAAGAATAGAGAAGATCAGGTGGACGGATCGAGTGACCAACGAAGAAGTATTGAGGAGAGTCAACGAGCAAAGAAGCATTCTGCAGGCGATTACACGAAGGAAAGCCAACTGGCTGGGACATATTATGAGAAGGAATGGATTAATGAGTGATATCACCGAAGGCCAGGTTGAAGGAAAGAGAGGACGAGGAAGAAGATTGATACAGCTAACCGACGACCTTAAACAAGGAAAGAAGATGACGTTCCAGGAATAAAAGCGAGAAGCCGAGAATAGGGACAACTGGAGAGCTCTTTTTGGGCAGAGCAATGGACTTGTCATAAGACAGAACACTTAATAATAATAATAATAATACCGTTATTTGGGAGGCTGCGACGTGAAATCTGTTGGACGTGTACACTGTCCAGTGATGTTAACTGTCTCCATTACCTGGGCGATCGCCACTGCCATCCAAAATAGAATTAGTCTTAAGGGCCACTGAAATGAGCCCGGAAAGTCGATAAAGTCTTATTTCTGCAGTTGTATATTCTGCAGTGGAGGTTTGCAGTACATAATCACACTTATTGAAATCTAAATTCTGGAGTCGTGTTTGCTAATAGCCACTGAGTACATTCAGGTGAACACACATCGCAGCGTGCGCTGACAGGGGGAAAGATTTATACGCGCATGTGCACAAGAAGACAAATGGGGTCTGGTCGTTCATCTTTAGTAACGGTTTGAAACAAGAGGAATCCCGCCCATCCACACTTAAACCTGTGTGTGTGTGTGTACAGTCAACTGCTAAAGGTACGGCAAACACCTTCAGAAAACTACACTCGCCCAACACAAATACTGGCGCTGAAGAGTAGTGGCGGTAAAATGAAACTGTTTCTTTTCACTTATAGAATATCTCAATCACACCGCGGACTAATGTGTTTACCACATAAAATGGAGGAACAGTTGGTGATATTTTGTTAGCATTCTTTGTAAGCGTATACGTCTTTGGGGATCGGACATATTATGAGAAGGAATGGATTATTGAGTGATATCATCGAAGGCCAGGTTGAAGGAAAGAGGGGACTGGGAAGAAGATTGATACAGCTAACCGACGACCTTAAACAAGGAAAGAAGATGAAATAATAATAATAATAATAATAATAACGTCTTTGGGTTACCAAAGATTAACACTGCCTTTTCCCTACGTCAGAAAAACGCAGCTGATTGTTATTATAAAGTACTCATCGTTATCTTAGGAAAACCTTGCGACTGCATCAGACTAAAGTGTAAGATTTCAGTTTCTCACGACTGCGAGTACAAATATGGTTGAGATACATACCGCCTCAAACATCTAGGCGATGATGGTCGCCCTGATGATGGTAGAATAAAAGTCTCCGAAACTTCTGTAAACTTCTATCAGACTATAAAGTTGCAATAATCCGGAATATACGTAATCAGGGACTTGCCAATCGATTTAGGATGTTGAACTTTTACGCATATTACACATACAAAGTGACGAACTGCATTTATGACACATCTCACATTAGCCGTCGCTTGAAGCCCACAAACGTGCCAGTCCACTACTTCCACCTGCCAGAACTGGTTAATTAAGGTTAATTAAGTCACAGTTCATAAAATAACGTAATGTCCTTTCGATATTATATCAGACAGAGATAATAAATTCTTCGAAAACGTGGCAAAAATAACAATATTATAAAACGATAGCAATTCCAGCAATTTATTTATTAGTGCGATTGCCTGCCCTTAAAGCCAGAATTTATGGCTACAGGCCGAAATTTGAGAAGTAACAAGGCGGTGAAATCGGTAGCTTCAGGTTACTCGTGGATTTTTAACATTCACCCCTCCCGCCAGTCAACGAAATAAATACGATTTCTTACCTTTCTGCGTTCATTTGTAGAAATGCCGTGAGCCAGTATCATCAAAGGTAACGATATTCCATACAATTTCTAGCGCCAAACTATTCCACCTGAAACGAACAATATTCAGACAATTAGTAGAACTGAGGTTTTTACGGCGGTAAGACTTAAGACAATGTTGGTCTTCTGGGTTGAGACGCTCTGTGGAGTCGTAGGTAGACACCAACTTCTCGGAGAAACATACTGCCTCCATATTGATCCCTCAAGATGGAGACGGTATGTTCCTCCGAAACGTTGATAATGTCTACACGGCGTTACAACCCAGCAGATTAACACGGACGATGTGTGAAATTTTTATAATTTTCCTGGAAGCGTCTTGTTAAAGGGTACATTTTTGCTGAAATATGAAAGTAGGTTAAATATTAAGCAAGAGTCCATATTTGGATTATGACCTCTGAATTCTACACTTAAATTGAACAGCCTTTATACTAAGGGACTGGAACAGATTGTGGATAAGTAATTACACGAAGAACAAATAAACATAAATAATATATTTCCGCATTTCTGAACAAGGACGTTATGCCCCAGCACGCTTCAATAGATTGCCAGAAATCCTACTCTACATTATTTTATTTATTTAGTTTTCTGTCTGAGGACAGGTCCATATGAACAGGATCCTTCCATCCTTTTCTCGGACTGGGACCTGTTCATATACGTTCTTGGCAGATGATCCAGAAGTGGTTTGCCATTGCCTTCTTCTGTGTGTGAATGGAGTAATTGTTGGGATGCCACAGAGGAAAACTCCGTGTTGCCTAGACCAAGGCCTTGCCCAACACAAGTTATAAATCCGGGCACCGCCGGGAAACGAAGTGGGTACCCGGGGTTAAAGCGCCAGGAGCTATGCAACTCCTGGTGACAAGTTTGTTTTGTTTACACCGTCTGAGAAGCGTCGAAGGAAAAACTAAAATGCGATGAGTCAGGAAGAGTGAAATGGTCATGAAGGGACTGACATCTCTATCAAAATATAAAACATTTACGATCGAGGACAAAAAACACGGGGAACATTGCGAACCTGACCTCAAATTCTCAATGACAAATGTATATTTAGGCAAGTAAATTCATCTACTCCGGGAACAACCCTCGCTGTTTGTTAGTCGTTGACCCTTGCTGCATGACAAGGCACGCACCACGCCCCCCGGCGGAGGAAGCAGCCATTAATTCAAATAGCAAGTGTTACGGCCTGGTACTCCGGGGGACATGGCCCTTTGATCCACTAATCACTCGACTCGGGCTTTGAGGTGGGCCTCAGATATTCAGTGGTAGTGCTCCTGTACTACATTTCCAGCCCATAGTAATCTCTTTACTTCTAAAAAGCCTAGAACAATAGTAAGACAAAGTTATCGTCTATTTGTTTGCATCATTCAATTAAGTAAGATTCCTTGGGTAAAAATATTTCTATCATTACTTTGTTTTAATGTAGTTCGGTTTGTATCATTCCGTCGGATTAAGAAACAAAGTCTTGCAGCCGTTCAAACAACGGATAAAACAATGATTCCTTACTCATAGACACGAAGAATTTGTCTTCACTGTTTTGGAAATGATGTGAATCTGTATCAATTTCTTAAATGAAGGTAATATTAATTTTAAGGAAATTCTACTCTTAACTTCAAAAGTTACTGTCTTCCCTATATTATCTTCTGTTATAAAAATTCGTGATTTGTCGTCGTCGTCAAAAAATAACGTCGTCAAACAATGTTACGTTATATTTGTTTACTAGCATTGTTGTACCAACACAACAATGCCGAGTAAACAAATGACTTGAGTAAGACACTAAACTAACCCCTCTTCGGGAGGTTAGTTTATTGTCTTACTCAAGATTTTAAAACGCAATCAACCCCCCCGAAGGGGGAGTTTGTCAAGTGTTTTAACCCCTCATTCGGGGGGGGGGGGGTTAGTTTATTGTCTTACTCAAGATTTTAAAACGCAACCAACTCCCCGAAGGGGGAG
>NW_019060011.1:1063390-1079017 GCF_000696155.1 Zootermopsis nevadensis
TAGTTTGTTATGAAAAACGTAAAATATTCGTCTGTGTTACTAAAATATAATAATATCTTAGGTCCACACACAGTGAACGACAAAGAAATGGTTTCACATTAGTCTGAGATTATGTTGGGAATAAACAGTTTTTAACACTGTCTTTACAATAAGCAAAATTAGGAAACACTTTCTGGAATACATCATAAAATATGTAATCAATGAAGAACTACAGTTATGAAAGAGAGACCCCTATATCAAAGTAATTCTTAAAATTAAATTATTTGGTTATTCCGTCAAATCACGATGTATTTAAAATAAGATAATTAAAATAATTAAAATATCATTCTGTGTTCCATATCGAATAATCGATTTACAATTGGAACAGTTACAACATGTTTCGGTTTTATTAAACCATCATCAGGTGTAAAATTATATTAAATTTAAAACTCAATTACAATTTTTTACAATTTTTCGTAGTGTAGTTTTTTGGAGGTCGTGTCCAGATATTTTCATATAATGGATCAACTTTATTGTTTGAAGTGATGCTTTTGATATTTACATCGGTCAGAGATGAAATAGTAGACACTATCTTAAAAGTAATTCTTGTTCAAAGGAATGTGGGGTTGGGTATTCGTAACACTCGTCACGCCTACTGGGTTAAGGAAGCTATGAGCTTATCACCTAATGTGGTCTAATCATTTAAAATTAGGTGTTATGTGACCTTTTAATTTCTGGTTGAGTTTAATCCAATTAACAATTCTGAAACAATTCGATTGTCTGAACTTGTTCAGTCTTATTCGGATCTTCATAATTAATCTCTATAAGGTCTGTTTAAAATAATCATTCCATTTCCGATTCCATCTTAGAAGAAATCGTTTCCCGATCCCCTCTCATTCACAATTACGTATGTATTTCATGTTTCTTCCTCCTACGCTACATTCCCTGTCCATCTTAACGTTGATCCATCCACGTCATAACAGCGATAGCCAAAGTAGGGCAGAAACTATAGCTTGAAATTTTTGGTTACGTAATTTCTATACCGAATGTCACCATTTCGTCATTTGCTATTCTTTATTTTTAACGGTTTTTTGTTTTAAATTAATTATTTTTCACTCACAAATAAACATATATATACACGTACTACGCCCACGTTTTTAAATCTATGCTTCCAAACAAATGTAAAATTAAAATTTCACTTAAGGAACGACTTTCGAAAGTTGAATATAAACTTTCATTCGCTTTTAAATTCTCTCTCTGTCTCTCTCTCTCTCAGTTACTGTCGCCGATGGTGAAGAAGTGTGTACACACACCTTGTGTCGGTCATATCTATTTCTGAAACAGATTCCTTAATTTGCAGATACTATACTTACGTGGTAACGTCTGCCCTACAAATGTAGAAAATATTCTAGGAACAGATCAGTGTCACAGACTAGATTTATAGGAAGATGGTCCTGTGATAACCATGGCTCTGACAGGCAAATTACCTTGTACCGGGGAGAAATCAGCATAGGAATAACGAGAGAAATTCACATTGAAAATATACAGTACAAATAAGATTAAGAATTCTATGAAGCTCGTGTTTAACCCATAGCAACACCAAAGTTCGCTGTCGGATTATTAGCACTCATCCTTCGTATACAGAAGGTGCCGGGTACAAATCTAGGCCCGCAAACCCTCTACCCTAACTGACGTTTTCGCGATTTTCCTCAGTACCTCCAAATGCCTGGATAATACCTAAAATTAGGCCACGACTCCTTCCTAGCACATATGTTTCAATTCAATGCTGGTTAATCTTTCTACTAGGCTGTGTAGTCTGAGTTACGAACAGCGTCTTTAAATAAACCTAATAAATATGTAAAAGCAATGGCAGATACGTCACGATGGTAAGGTGATGTGGTACAGGTCTTGAGATAACGCAGATCTGCTTTGTAGTTCTGTACAGGACATAAACGCCTTTTTGTTGTTTATGTAAATAAATATGAGTGTGTAACAAAGACTATTAATAAAATCACGCAAAGTTAAGTACCATATCTGTAAAGAACAGAACACATTTAAACGAAACAGATTTAACAAGCGAACCTCGTTCTGAGATGGTAACACTTCTGTATCTCTCCTCTGAACACATCTGAACCGATTGCTATTTCATATATGACTGATAAAAACATCAAAACACTACCTCAACAATAATGTTATATTAATAATATCTAAACACAACTTCCATAAAATATACTGAAAAAGATGATAAAATTATAAAATTGTAAAACTATAAATAATTGTAATTTGAGTTTAAAAGTTTATAATTTACACCTGATGACGGTTTGATAAACCGAAACATGTTGTGAATGTTCCGATGTAAATCGAATGCTCGATATGGAACATAAGATGATATTTTAATCATTTCAGTTATCTTATCTTACTATTTTATTGTGATTTGACGGTAAACAAATATAATAATTATTTTAATTAATATCACAATATGACGCAACTATAATATCTCAAGCGGTACACATTTAAAGGTAATAGATACTCAGTTATCATACAAACCAAAAGAAGGAATGATTATTTTGATAACTTGCTCTTAAGAGTTTGGATCATTAGAGGTGAAATCCGTGTTCAAAACACATCATTGACGGCGTTAAATTTTGTTTGTACACAAATTAAAACCGCGGATACATAAAACCAAAAGCCGCGATATTGGCAGAAGTGGACGCAACTGGAAAAACGCGCGTATCTGAACTCCGTTGTTGGCTGTGTGCTGCTGAGTTACAATAAGTAAAAATAACTCGATTCCCTGTCATTAATATTGTGTTTAGTGAAAGTCTTGGTCTTGTCAACGGTGGTGATTTACGTTAACATTACCAGCGCGGTTGGCTGAGGATTGCTGGATCAACAGAAGTTATGTCTCTGGGGTTGTCAAACGGGAGACGGGTTTTTTTTTGTGATATATCAGAACGTAATTACTCACAAGAACAATTCAACGTCAGATACGCACCACAAATGTAAGATGCTTGTACTGTATCCTAGTTCACTTCATGGCTCCTGCGCGCAGATTAAAAACGACTAAGATGTATTACAAGAGTTCACGAAAATATGTCAGACTTTGAACTCGAAATTTCGATCTGCCATGAATTTTCATTACGCACACCTTTTATACATCGTAAAAATTATAGTACAATGACTAAAATTCAGTTTTGTGTAAGCTGTACTCCCCTTGACGAATAATTGAAGAAACATAATTTTGTAGGGTTAGGAATTTAGCGATGCCGATCTGTTTTTCCAAAACTCTGATGCGTTAGGACCCCAACTTGAACATTAGTGTTAAATTACCTTTGTTGGACTTTAAACTTTCACAGCGAATAAATGCACTAAAATCACCTACAGCGATCTGCTGTGACAACGTTGGGTTAAAATCCGACGTTTCGAAGATATGCTCCTTATCCATGAATAGGAATGATGTGTAATCTCCGAAACGTTTGTTTTTAACTTACCTTTAACGCGACTGGTTTCCGGAAAGGATTTTAGTACGTGTATTGATCTAACTAATTAACAACTGTCATTACCTGTTATATTTTTCAATAACACGTGAGTCATGATGGTCACTCATGTCTTTTTATCATGTCACATGTGATTTCTCTTAACATTAGTCCAATTGAACGCTTACTTCCAGATGTTACCCATAATGAGAACGATGATGGAGGCAGCAATGACCTCAGACATGTAAGCAAATTTCTGCCCGACTATACGGCATAACATCTCAGAAGACAGTCTCCTTCGTAATCTGATTTATTCCTTTTATTTATTATTATTTTATTTTTATTTTATACGATCCGTTCTTCAAGTGCCTGAGCCCTGCGGGTCCCAACTTTTCGTTGGCTTGATCTATGGACATTCGGTAGGACTCCTTGGACGAGGGATCGGCCAGTCGCAAGGCCTCTACCTGTACACAGGACAGCACAACACAGAAAAACATCCATGGCTTGAGTTGGATTCGAACCCACGGTCCCAGTGATCCTTTTTACCCCCTCGTGAGGGGCGCGGTGTCAGGAACCTCTGACAAGTCGGTCAACTTCTATCGGAGAACCTTCTTCATTCTCACCGCCTTTAGAATATAAAATCTCACTAAATCAGTGTAAGTTCAAGAATTTCTGTCCTCAACATGGGCACCCCTGGCAAGAAAGTTCAAACTAAGAGAAAGTGTCTGTGTTTGTTTCATAATGTGACTGGAAGGATTAGTTCGCCTTGCAATAAAATTAACAAAACGATAAAATAAGACTGAGGAAGCCTTGAGAGACAAGGCAAAGGCTCGTCCGTAGAAAAATGGTCACGGAATGAGGCATGTGCGTATGTGTGTTGCACGTGCCACACATGATGAAGAAACTGCATGTTCAGTGTCACTCACTATGTCCCTGTAAGCATGCACTCGGCCTCATTTACCATACATTGACAAAGAGCAGAAAGGCCGCTCCCCAGAAACGATAAATTTGTACTGCCTAATCGCACACGTCTCAATAGATCCGTTTCAGGGGCGTCTGTTATTATTTACACACGTAACAAACAAAAACTTGCATCCACATAGACGGCAAGAGAAAATTACATCAGGGAATTAACTCCACCCTACAGTTCAGAATCTTTTGTCATTCCACGTACTGTCCAGAAACGTTTAGATTAAAAATATACAAAACCAGAATTCTAGCTGTTTTCTTACGTATCACATCCATCCTTTGAAGCCAAAGCTCGTCTAAATAGCATGTAACTCCTGTCCGTACCGCAAAGAAAACATAACACTTTACCATTACAAAGATCATCTATTTCAGTGGTATTCAACCTGGGGTACGCGTACCCTCGAGGGTACGCGAAGACATCTTAGGGGGTACGTGAAATTTAAAAAAAAATATTATTTTATGATAAACACCGAATAATCAGTAATGTAATTTATTTAATTTATTTTAGATGTAGATTATATACTATGTATAACTTGAATTATACACTAACAACTTTGGGGGTACAAAGTTGAAGAGAAATTATATCTGGAGGTACGCGAAGACATCTTAGGGGGTACGTGAAATTTAAAAAAAGTATTATTTTATGATAAACACTGAATAATCAGTAATGTAATTTATTTAATTTATTTTAGATGTAGATTATATACTATGTATAACTTGAATTATACACCAACACCTTTGGGGGTACAAAGTTGAAGAGAAATTATACCTGGGGGTACGCGAACAAAAAAGGTTGAATATCACTGATCTAGTTAACGCTGTCTGGAGAAATAACTCCTATTTACACGAAGAAACAAACAGAGCCCATGAAAATAAAATGCAGAATTACTGACTGTTAAAAGCACCTGTTACATATATTTGCCACTCTGATTTAAAAGTTATGGGACGAACACGCTAATATATTTCGACTTAAGAGCAATGGAGTGGCAGAAGGCAAAACATTGCATAATTAGGAGCTACATTTGTATTCTTCTGCAGATATTGTTCTTCTTAAATTGGTATTCATTAGGCTTATAACTCCTCTATTCTTCGATTCTCTTCTATTTCCTTTCTACCATATTTTGTACTTTAAACATTCAGGCAGATACTATTAGTGGTTAAATCAAGGATTATGAGAATGCAACACGTACGAGTTTTAGCTTTGTATGTGATGGAACGCGTGGGAGACCTAGGAGTAGACAGGAGAATATATTTCAAGGATATAGGACGAGTGAGTGAATGAGGACTGATCTGCAGCGGGCTCTGGTGAAGACTGTAATAAACCTTCGATTCCTATAAAAGGCTAAGATTTCTTAATTATCTAAACGACCACAAAGTTTATCAAGGTTCCTTGCACAAAGATTTGATTAACACGTATGTTCACACACATAACTTTAAAACAACTCCCTCGTACTATATGGGACAAAGATTTGAATAGGACCGTGTCGTATGCAGCTAACAAGAACTGGTCCGAACCATCACTATATGCGGACCCTGAGTCATAACACTGCTGCTCTAGAGTTTGCTACACATGGACTTCCTATTTTTAGCTACCGGTATGTACAAACAATAGAATCTCGGTCAAGTATTCAGCGCCACTCCAGATCTTTGCAAGTAGTTACTCGCAAGACGATTCGGTAATGTTCGGTGGCTTACGATTAAACGAATTCAAAGAAACTGACAACTTGTTATATTCGGGGAACATTTAAAAAAAAAAAAGCTGTTACAACACTAACTGACTAACAAACCAACTACATGGCTTAGGGAACCCTACGGTTCATCACCGAATTAACCAAAGCCCTACACTAGTCTCTGTCCTGAGACAGCAAACTCCAATCTCCGTTGCAACTTTTTTTAATAGTAAATGGATTAATATTAATGAGGAGATATGAGTAGATTGTGAGTACTTAATAATTAATAAAATAGTTATTATTACCTACTAATGCAGCAGAAATAATATACAAATATAAAATTAAATGTAAATTGACGAATAAAATTAGTAATACGTTACTGAACATCAGAAAGAGAGAAATTAAAATTATAGTATATTATAATAATTACAGTAAATAAGAATTATACTAGAGTATTTTTTGAAGATGTGTGTTGGAAGACGTGAAGTACCAATCTGAACGGAAATACCGAGCAAAACTTGAAAAAAAATCTCAAGGAAATCTCAATTTAAGCCGAAAAACGAAAATACGTGATTGTATTTGTGCTTAAAAGAACGGGAATGATGTATTAATATTTTTGTTCCTATACGTCTGCTACGCTAAATACTATATAAAATACAAATCCCACGGTGATGAATATTGCGCCTTCTTTAATGAATAACAACTTGAGGAGGCTACGTAAAAGAGGGAGGGGTTACATTTTGAAGCGAAACGTAGCTGCTGAGTGGTAACAATTTATCGTGTTCGGGAGGAGGACCCAGGTTCAAACCTCGAACATGAGACGGGACACGCTGACTGATGTTCTTCGTGACTTTCCTCATATCCTCTAAGAAAATCAGGGGATATTATTTGAAAAGAGGCCACTGTTTTTTTTCATATTCATATTTTACAACATTTAACAAATAATATAAACTACTGAAAGCATCGTTATATAGACAACTTATAAATAAATTAATTAATAAAATTAATTTTCTATACCATCAGATATGTAAAAATTTCATTTTTATATTTTAATTTATTCAATTATTTACCGGAATATTTTAATTATTTATTATTTGGGTTTACGTTGCAAAATCAAATACTTGTGATAATGTGTGAATAAAAATTAATAGCCTGTCTGTCTCAAAAAATTTTCCGGTACACTTTAAACAAGTCAATGACGTCTGACTCGCAATTTATAAATTATGATATGATGCAAAATATATAATTTTACATTTAATAAATATTTAATTAAATGCATAGTTCTGCCATATATTTTACCCTGGAGAAGGCACCACTCAAAATATATTAATCGGATAAATTTTGTTAAATACATTTTCTTCATGAATTTATAGTGCTCAAACAGGACAGAAATGAATTTTATTCTAAGCTGTAAACAATAATGTGTTGTAATTAGAACATAAACTTCTGTCACAGCCATAAGACTGACTCGTAATAATGAAAACTCATGAGCTTTAAAACCTCATGAGAGGAAGTTATTACGCAAGTATTCCAATAAAAATACATAACATATTGCTTCTAAAGAGTAATTTCTGTCTTAGTTATGTTTACAAACTCGTTGCATGCTTAAAAAACCTGTCCTCATTAGTCAGTGTGTGAGAACGTGAAGCCTCCAGCAATCTCTAGTTAATTCCAGAGATCCCAGTACTACATTAAAATATGTTTAACAAACAAGACATTTGTGTAAATGCATATACATACATCTGTTAGCACCCAGAATAAGATAACATCAGCTGAAACAAATGTGTACAATCATGTCTTCATTACGACATAACGATGGTGTCTAATTCTGAAAGGACAACAATTTATGTCCTGGACCGAAGTACAACAAACATTTCAAAATATATTCTCCGGGGTTTGTAAATTTTTTGTGCTGTTATACAGTATTATACACCACACAGTACTTATTCAGTACAACGGTAAACTGAACTTTTATTTATTCGACAGTCAAACTTATAGAATGTGTCAGACTACACGGCGCTGCAACCCAGAAGACAGCCATCTCCAAATACAGTATCACACGAGATTAAAACACGTCAGATCACACATTAGAACAGACCACACTGACGCAGAACAATTGTATTAGAGATATAAACATATCAGATGTCACAACTCCTTCCAAAAATAGTAGCTCCTGCTTTTTGGCAAGAATTGAGCCCGTTTTCCTTTCAGTATGGTCTTTGCTGTAATAAACAACAAAGGTATAGATCAGCTAACCTGAAACCACATCTTCACTCTATACGAAAGCTGAGTGCGTAATACCAATAAGACGAATACGTAGGAGAACGTTATTCAACATTTTAAGTATTATTTGGAGTGCTAACTTATTACCCACAAGAAAAAACGAGTTGTTTAACTGTCTATGCTGAGTTTGTGAGTGTCTCTTGATGAACGCTCTAATCTATATACGAAATCTTTCGCTGCATCCCTTAAATAGTTGAAATAATTATAGGCATCTTTAACACTCAGTCAGTAACTGCATTTTGTATTTATGGGTTTTGTATGATTCTCCGTGTAAACGAAGATTAATTCCTCAAACAGCATTAATCAGCAGATCTTTGTAATAGTGAAGTGTGGTGTTTTCTTTGCGGTACGGACTGAATTCGTAAATATTTATTAGACCAGATCGGCTTCAAATAGTCAATCTAAATCCAAAGAACTTTTTATTTAAGTCAATCTAAAATTGATTAGGCGATTGAATCAAAGGTTACGAAATGAGTGAGACATGTAAGTGATAAACAAGATGCAGAATTTTAGTCAAAGTCTTTGAGGTGAGAAACGATTTAGGTGCGTATGAGATGATAATATTAAAATGGATCTTATAGATATAAAATGGGAGGATATGAATTGGATTCATATGATCTGAAAGACCCAATGACGTGATTTTGTAAACACGGTAAAAGAACAACGTATTTAATTTTTCCACCAGATGTATGATAATTAATGTTTAACGTAAAACCCTCTACTTTGTAAGCGCTCTCTCTCTCTCTCTCACACACACACACACACACACACAACCGGAAGTCGAGGTCGAGTGGTTAACAATCCTGCTTCGTACTCAGGGTTCAAATCTTGGCCCCGAGACCGGCTACACTTACTAAGGTTTTCGTGGCTTTCCTCAGCCCCTCCAGACAATTGCTCGGATAATACCTGAAATTAGGCACGACCGCTTCCTTCCACATCCTTCCCAATTTAATATTCCCTCTCATCCTCATATTCGATGCAAAACAGTCCGATAATAAAAAAAGCTTCCTTAAATTACGCACAAACATTTTCAACCGTTTGATAAAACATCGCCCTGCTTCGTACTTGGAAAGTCGCCGAGTAACATTTATCGTCATTTTCCTAAGTCACTGCATTAAATTGCTGGGATAGTATCTTAAATAAGGACATGGCCTTGCCTCATCCATCCTTATAGTTTCAAATTCGTTTTTCATTAATCGTCCCATCATTCCATGCTGCGTGTCGTCACATAAACCACGTGCTTTCTAATCTTCGCCCCAATCGCTTTTAACACCGCCATCGCCCTTTGCACATGCAAGTTGTCTTAAGAGTTGTCTTTCTAGTTGTCACTCACTCCAAGGTCGTTTTACTGACTGTTATAAAAATATATTCAAAGTTTCGCGTTATTATTAATCATCTCCCTCTGCTACTGTAAATCATTTTGTTAATCCTGATTTTGCTGGGGTCATCGCACGCAATACTACGAGCAACCGATAATACAATATAATATAATATAATAATAATTATAGCGGAACAACATTGGTGTAACTCAGGAGATAGTATTACACAAGAACTGGGTTAAAGCT
Organism: Zootermopsis nevadensis; assembly: GCF_000696155.1. The sequence goes on from NW_019060011.1 coordinate 1,073,333, forward strand.
CTTCACATTCTGGTGTAACTGGTTCTGGGTCCCATCCAGCCTCTTATTAAAGGGATTTTTCTTCCTGAAGGTTTAGGGCAAAGCGTGCGAAACACGCAACTGACCATTTACTCCTTCTATAGCAGAGGTAATGAATGTATGTGGGCAGCTGTGACTAGTTCACCTTTGCAAAGGTGTTTCAAAGAATAAGGTATCACGCACTCCAGTGTAGAAGGACTTTACACAGAAGAAAAGAAGTATTTGATACACAACATCTATCGTGCTGTCCCTAAGTTGTTCAAGTATCTGTCCCTCCGATATACGAAGGCGTCTATCTTCGTAAGACTTGAGGTTCTCACAGCGGTGAGTATGAAGATTTCCGTCTTCTGGGTTGTTGCGCTGTGTAGTCTGGTCGATGTTAACCAACGTTTCAGAGGTCATACTGCCTCCGTCATCAGGGCGATGAAGACGGAAATCTTCGCGTCTATCTTCGTGCGGAGGACATCGCTGTCAAACATCTTTATCCAGGTAACAACAGCGTAAAGCACTTCTCGGTCTGTTGCGAACTGCTTACCATCCCCGTGCTCGCTCATGAGTCAGAGGATGGAAATATCTGGTGCGAGAAGGAGACTTATTTATTTACAATTCATTTAAAGACGCTTTCAGGTCGGATGAGAGGATGACAGCTAGTAATGAATTTGAAAAAAATGTGGAAGGAAGCGATAGTAACCATATTTGAGGGACACGAAACCCCTCAGTCGTGATAGCCGGTCTCCGGGTCGAGATTTAAACCCGGGACCTCCCGAAATCGAAGCAAGAGATCTGTGTTTCGGGCGGTCAAGAACCTCCTACTCGTGAGATTTGCTCTTACCTTACCTTTTGAAACACCGTTGTATTTCCGTTGTAAGAATGTAATTAATAATAATTAAAGATTTGAAAATATAGTTATCTCCTCCTGTGGCACTTTATGTTTCGTGTTATTAACAAATAATCTGCTAGCAAATAAAATATAGTTATCTCTTCCTGTGGCACTTTAGATTTCTTGTTATTAACAAATAATCTGCTAGCAAAATTAATCACCTCTCCTTGTCGTTATTAAAATTCTCTAAAATTTAATTTCCTATTTCTGAGTGCGCCCGTAATAGAGGGCAGTTCTTACATTTGAGGGCATTACTGAACTAAGGCCCAGTGGAAGTAATTTACGAACACACTCCCCTACGCAACAACCTCAATCTGCAAACCTCTCCAACTCTCACTGAAAATCAACACGTTGTTCCACGCTCATTAAAACTTTACAAATCATTAATGAATTTCTGTTCTTCATGTCCAAATTATTCGTCCCCGCAGAGAATTAACTACATAGGAACCGTCTCATTTTTCGTTAATTTAAAATGAAATTAATCATGTCGCATGTTGGCCTCATAACTCAGGTTTGATTACATTCGGTCACATGTATACACTACAAGAAATGTATCACAAAAGTTGACACTGTGTAGATTATACCACAGGGTGAGCAAACTACAGTTCAACATCTAAAACTTGATTAAGCTACATCGAGTGTGGCTAATTTTTTTTATGACAACTTTGTTTCACCATGTGTTTATAAATATATTTTTGGATAATAAATTCCTTAGACTAAACTGTTCTTTTCCCATTATTTTTATACTATATGTAAACAAATACAGTAATAAATAAAGTGGAATCAATTAAATTATATATCAATGAGATATATTCAAATTATCAATACAGTCACGGTACACATATTAGGGAAGATTTAGAGTACTTATACATTCTTTTGTTTGCCAAACTCCTGGCCACTTGTCAGAAGACAACCTAATTTCTTGGTTTTTCTCTGTCTTCAAGCCAATTCCAAGATAGTTTCCAAGTTATAAATCGATACGTCATGTTGAAAGTTTGACAAGTTTCTGGTTCGAAAATTTCACATGCTCCACCATGAATTATGCCAATTTTACTAACATTTCTTTGAAAATTTCTTGGAGATTTCAACATTTTGTGGACCACAATTCCCAAGTACACTGTGTCAACATTTCTCAGACTCAGTATTGTACGGTACGTTGGTTTAGCTGACCGAGCTGAAGATTCTGCCTTATGTTCAATTCTTGAAACACGATCCCTAGTTGAGACCTTATACCAGCAATAAAACATCTTCACACACTCATCCATTACACTTTCGTGACTATTTTGGTCTTACAACAAAAAGAGTAACAATGAAATTCAAAATTTCAATAACTAGCAAAAACCACATCCCGCACGTGTGCATCGTCATATTTTAGTCTGCTTCATAGAGCTCCATTACTTACTGCCGATTTTCTGTAATTACTTTCGCCTAAGGAACAGCGTCTCAGAACATACATAAGCAAAATAGAAATCTCAGTGTTGACTACCAGTCATTAATGACGTGTGACTTTACACAATTTGTCTTAAAAGTGATGGGTCATGCCATTTTTAAAACGTGAATGCCACACAAAAGTTTGTGCACGACCCATTGCGGACTCCCCAAATGCTTGCTTTAGCATTTCATAGGTTTCCGTAGCCGTTTTGGCGAGTCTTTGGCAAAATTTGATGCACACGCCATTCCGAAATCGCACTACCAAAACGCCCGTAACTAAGAAACAAATCCTAATTCGATTATGCCGGCTGGCACACTGATTCACTATGAATGTAGGCCGCACCCCCTAGCGGCAGAAGCTCGTACTACATCCGGTTCGCCCGTCCTCTTTAGGAAGCTGGTAGTCGCTCAGGCAGTTAAGAAATTCCCAGCATCTTACGGGATCATAACAACACTAGGCATGCGTCATGGAAAGCGTTGTCAAATCTCCTGCGTAAGAATAAAATTACTTGGACAAAAATTATTATAGCAGATTCATTTTCTCGTGAATCTTGGGTGAGAACCAATCATAAAACGCTGAGCAACAGGGCGAGTAGTCTGGGGTGTACTCGATGGCTTCCGGTCGGTTCCCTAGGTAGAGAAAACAACTCACAGGAGATGCCAAAGTATTCAGAAGCTAGCAACGCCTTCTTGACTCCTCCACATGCCTGTGATAGTGCTGTTTCCTTTGAATCGAAAATGGATGGAAATTTCCAAACTTCTGTGCAGTCGCTTCCATGTTTCGAACTTCCTATCACGACCACTGCTCTTTTGTGACGTCATGCTCAGTAGGGACTATAGTAAACCACGCCACCGCGTTCGTATCGATTTAGTTTCACGCACGCACGCACTCACTCACTCACTCACTCACTCAAGTCCCTTTATGGGAATCCCGCTGATAACGCGAACAGCATCCCTGAAGGGTTTCTGTCACACAGGTAGACACGACAAGCAAGAACGTTCCACTCTGAGTCTCTCCTTACCAAATTACTACGTGAAGACATATTCTGTGCAAACCGAAGGTGAGAATTTAACATTCTCTTCTTTTAATGCCTTCCAAGACAGTTTAATACATTCCATGAACCAGACTTCTTCTTGAGAAGCTGATATTCACTTAGCGTGTCAAGAAATTCCACTCCGATTATAGAACTCGAAGCTTCGTTGCAGTGTCCACAAGATTCCGCCACCGGTCCCTATCCTAAGGCAAATACATTTAACCCACACATCTCCTTGATTTCATTATCTAAGAATTTGTCTTTGTGGTGAAGACTACAAATTATGAAGCTTCTTACTCTGTTACTGCATCACTCTTCAACACTCTGACCTCAGACACATTCAATCTGAAGCAACAGACGAATTTGTACGAGGTGCGATGGAAAGTTTCAAGACTGTGTCAATAGAGGGCGAACCGGATGTAGTACGAGCTTCTGCCGCTAGGGGGTGCGGCCTACATTCATAGTGAATCAGTGTGCCAGCCGGCATCATCGAATTAGCATTTGTTTCTTAGTTACGGGCGTTTTGCTAGTGCATTACACCGACCCTCCTGCGATTTCAGGAATGGCGTGTGCATCAAATTTTGCCAAAGACTCGCCAAAACCGCTACGGAAACCTATGAAATGCTAAAGCAAACATTTGGGGAGTCCGCAAACTTTTGTGTGGCATTCACGTTTTAAAAAGGGCCGAACCCCTGTCGATGATGACGAGCGTTCTGGACGACCATCTTCGAGCACAACGCCCGAAAAAGTTACGAAGATCGACGTCGTACCATCAACGACTTGTGCGACATTGTTGGGACCTGTCAGCTGATTCTAAAGGAAGAACTCCACATGCGACGCATCCTGTCTGAGGACCAGAAGCAGAATCGACTTCTCGTTTGTCAGGAGCCTAAAGATCTTGCAAGAACCGACCCCAACTTCCTTTCTAAGCTCCGTGTGACTTCTTCCTCTTCCCAAAGATGAAAATTCAGCTAAAGGGAAGGAGATTTGAGACGATAGAAGAGATTCAGGCAGAATCGCAGATGGTGCTTGACAGGCTGACAAAGAAAGATTTCCAGGGATGCTTCCAGGCTTGGCAGCGGCGCTGGGATCGTTGTGTTCACTCCCAGGGGAACTACTTCGAGGGTGATGGATGAATTTAATACCTGAGATAAGTGCACGGGTTTTTATACGCGCAGTCTGGAAACCTTCCGATCGCACCTCGTATAACTTTCCGATCGCACCTCGTAGTTTTATACATTCCAGTCTTAACAATTTTAGATGAAACAGAAGAAGACAGATTCTGAATTTGTCCAAGACAGTCTCGGTTTTTACATACGCAAGCGTAGGCGTTTTGTGTGAAAAATAAAATAAAAAATAGGCCACATTAATATTTTCATACATTTCTTTCATTTTCTCGTTTCCATCAAAATTAATGTTAATGATACAAACACGTCCAGATAAACCATAACTTGTCTAGAAATTATATAATTTCACACCAGTCTCATGTTACCACGTGGACGTACTTTAAAGGATAGGCGCCTAGTGGTTATTATCAGCATTGCCAGTAATGTCATGCCTCAATATTACATCCCACGAAGGCGCACGTACGCCAGTGAACAACTTTCTCAGTCTGTAATGGCGACAACGTTTCAAATTGAAGTGCAAAATACAAAACACTCGAACTCATGAATCACAAAGCCAAGTAAGTGGAAAGGAACCTGTTCTATTGTCACCAATTCTCACGTATAAAACAAAAACACTTGTCACATGAAGAGAAAGCTAATCTGCAACAAGTGTTGTAACATTCCGGATATGCGATGTTTGATACGACAGAACAGCGACTCTGTCGTGGTCTTAACAGCCTACGTATCGACTGGTTTACAGAACTTGAAACATTTAAGGTATAACACAGAGATAACCCATCCATGAAAGTAACAAGATTAAGTTGAAAGCTTTTTATCATAGTCCATTTTTACTTATAATCCCAATTTGACTTTTTAAGACACAACGGTATTTGTACACTAACTGTCCATCTTGTCCACAAAGTGTATTTATGGATTTCGTATGATTCTCAGAATAAACCGCGGTCATTTCCTTAAACAGCCTTGACCAGATGATCTATATGAGACTTGAGACGTGTTGTGTTTTCTTTGAGGTACGGACTGAATTTTTAAATATTACTTAGAAGCACTCCGGCTTCAAAGCGTTCATTTTCTTTGAAGGAGCCATTATAAATCACAGAAAATGGCATAACAATTGCTATTATGTAAGACTTGAGGTTCTCACAGCGGTGAGTATGAAGATTTCCGTCTTCTGGGTTGTTGCGCTGTGTAGTCTGGT
>NW_019060011.1:1132924-1145548 GCF_000696155.1 Zootermopsis nevadensis
GATTTCTGTCTTCTGGGTTGTTGCGCCGTGTAGTCTGGTCGATGTTAACCAACGTTTCAGAGGTCATACTGCCTCCGTCATCGATTCGCCCTGATGACGGAGGCAGTATTACCTCTGAAACGTTGGTAAACATCGACCATACTACACAGCGCAACAACCCAGAAGACAGAAATCTTCAGGAAGTTCCCAATTTGTAATACAGATGGTTCATACTGTTACCAATTTGTCTTTCAGGTTCAATATAGCGTTAACGAGAGCTTACCAAGGTCCTGCGTAACAAAACATATTGGATTTTACGGTGTGAAGACATTATACCCGTTGCCCAAGCCCCAAGGTCGAGGACCACTCCTTGTCGGCTGTCCGAAACTGCTCGCATCCTGTGGACCCACCATGAAATGTGGACAAGAGGAACACGAGACATCACACAATCTAATGTTCTTGGATTACCCCAGTGTAAATTAACTATCGTCTGGTCAGATGTGAACAACAGTCTCTAACCCGGACTCCAGTGTAAATGATCAGCTGATGGCCTACGCGATGTTCCGCGAATTAACAGTAAGAGGGATAACCAACATTTGATGAGACAGGAAACTACGGTTCTGGAGAATGTGTCTGTAATCCGCGTAATGTGAAATATGCATGACAGCTCTGTCTTGCGATATTCGAAGGGTGAAAAGCTCTCTTGATTGTGAACACAAATCTTCATCGCATATTGTCTTGGGATTAATTACGCCAGCACCACTGTCGGCATTCTGTTCTATTAACTGAACACTTACACAATTCATTTGAATCCTTTCGCTAACGATATGAAGAAACGTCCTTGACAAGCTTTCCTTTATGGAAACCAAAGGTTCATTACCGTTTTCACAACAGCTCGTCACCACGTCCTGAGCTTGATAAATCCATTTCACACCATGCACCATGCTTCTCGAAGATTCGTTTCGATATTATCATCCTACTTAAACTTAGGTTTCACAACCATCGTTTTGTACACATTTTTGTCTCTCCATGCATGCCTCATGTCCAGCCCATCTTTGATTTGGTTACTTCAGCAGGTGGTAAGCATATAAATTATGAACCTCCTCTTCACATAATTCTCCGGAGTGTCCTGGTATTTCCTCCTAGATATAAAAATTCTCAAATACCCGCAAAATGTGTTTTTTTAATGTGAAGGACAATATAATTATAGTTTTGTACATTTTAATCTTCGCACTTTTAGACAGCAGACAGCAAGACACAAAGATTCTGATTTGTAAAGTCTGCGAATGTAATCTTCTGTTAATCTCTTCTTGAATGCAATTTATATATGACCCTTTCAATTTGACTTTTGTTCACTTGAACTGCAATTGGCTTAGAATTTCGGTGCATACTTTTCAGCATCAGAATATTTTAAAATTGACCGCACTCCTCGGCTACCAGAAAAAAATTGTTTCTTTCAATAAGCACACCCAATTGGACCTCGGAATATTCTGGACATAAGCCAAAGATATTTATATATTGGCAGGATGGTTAATGAATAAATTAACTGGAAAACATACGGAAGGAAGCGGTCCTAACCTGATGTTAGGTAATATCTAAAATTTTACTGGAGACAATGAACAAAATAACACAAAATAACAAATCAGCGATGGGAGTCTGTCTCCAAACACAGATATAAAACCAGAAACTACTACTGAACACGAAGGAAGAACACTAACCATTGAGTGATCAATTCAAATCAAATACGATGGCGCAGACAGTACCAAATCTGTTAACACCCAATAAACAACATAAGGATACAATCTTTTGTCGCAATTAACTATAAATTATTAAATAATAATAAAAAAAGAACACGGCGATAACCAATTCATAGGAATGGTGTTGCTGGGAGGGGGGGGGATAAAAATGGTCACTGTAGATCAGTGGTGTCAACCTGGGGTACGCGTACCCCCGGGGGTACGCGAAGACATCTTAGGGGGTACGTGACATTTAAAAAAATTATGATAAACACTGAATAATCAGTAATGTAATTTATTTAATTTATTTTAGATGTAGAGTATATACTATGTATAACTTGAATTATACACCAACAACTTTGGGGGTACAAAGTTGAAGAGAAATTATATCTGGGGGTACGCGAACAAAAAAGTTTGAATACCACTGCTGTAGATGACCAAGACTTCCTCGGTAATGTGGTCTCTAATCTGAATCCCGAATCCATACCATTAAATTCAAAGTCTCAGACTGATATTATCCTCCCTTCAACAGCTAGGTCTACTGTGTTGCCTCTTTCCTCGAACACCGCATGAGGCAGGATTAACTTGTGAGCAGACTGGACATTGACTGACACCGAGTTGAATAACCGAGGTTCCATCCCCGGAAGTGGCAGTTATTTTTCTCTTTGCCACAGACCCTGAGGACCACGCAGCTTCCGAAACAATGGGTACTGACAGCTCTTCAGTATGGTTAAAGAGGCCGTAGCGTGAAACTAGTTACTGACCTCCAGCTATTAAGACTGCGCGGAGTATGTCTTCATGGCGTGGTGCTTCACACAAACTTTGCCATAGGCTATTCATTGACACGAAGTTGTCTTTAAACTTGGGACATTCGATTACACACAGTTACAGCCAAAGCCGCGGTATGAATTATTTGAAGTATATAGTCGAATGTCTTCAGAATGGTTAGTATATGAATGTAACAGGCCTTTGTATAGTGAAATGAGAGGAGTGTTCGGGAGTTCCAACTGTTTTATTTAGTAAGTTGCTAGCCTCAGATCATGGCCGTGTATACAGACACGGAAAGAGGACAGGGAGCGGAATGGAAACACAGATAAATAGGGTACGAAAGAGACAGAAGGAGTTGTAGACAAATTGAAGCTGAGAGACGTATTCACTGTCTGGGAGATGAGACAGAGTTGGATATAGAGGTAAGAAAGAGAGACGAACAGAATGGGCAAATACAAGAACCAGCGAAGACAAGGACTCGAGTAAATTATAATAGATGAATACAGGAACGCAAGTTACACAAGTGACCTGTGCGAGCAACGAGCCATGCCCAGTACTCCGTAACGTTTACACCGTGCAGAATCATGACGAGAACACAATTAAGGCAGTTTCTGCTGCATCTAAAAGCAACACGATTACATTATTTGCGTGGGTGTGATACTTGGTCTCTCGATTTTAGGAGGGGAAACTGATTGGCGGTGTCTAAGAACGCGGTGCTCAAGGAAATATTTGGACCTAAGACGAAGGTGGGGCTTGAGTACCTCAGTGACCCCAAGAGCTACTGGTAGGGTCTCCCTAGCCAGATTGGTCGAGGGGGAGAGGTCAGACTAAGACAGGTACCCTGGTCCTCCAGGTTGGGGGTTGGTCGCAAGGCTATAACAACCTTGCACCGTAAAATGGAAGATGTTTCATAACCTCAATCAAAGCCTCGGACAGACAGACCTAACAGAAGACCGAATGGAAGAGGAGAATTAAGGAGGCCATGGACCGAACACGGACCGGAGAGTCATAGAAGAAGATGAAGGAAGATGACAACAATCCAGAGGAAACTACAGAACAACGAGTAGCTTCATGATTTGTAGATTTACTTTTCGTAAAATTTTATTGAGGTTTGTCAAACAGCTGAGGATACTGATGGGCTGCACAAGCAGCACGCATGAGGTTGAGAAATACATACGAAATGCTGGTTCGAGAAACTGAATGAAAGAGCTTAGACAGGGAGAGCCATTATAAAAATATTAACTCCATGGAACAGAGTCTTCATTGAGAACCTGATAGTCGAGTAACAATTCACTAGAAATACCCCCTCATTTTACGGAATCCGAAGGCCATCACCGTATTCACAAGACCACACCATCGGTCCCTATCGTGAGCCAGATTAATCCAATCAGAGCTCCTCATTACTCACCTTTCTCCATGTTCGTGTTACTTAATTCCACTTAGGTCCAAATATTTTCTGAAAAAGTTGGGTTCTATAAAGAGAACGCACAAGGGATAAGTCCCCAACGAATCAAGCTTCCTGGAGAAGGGCATGGATGCTTAAAAGAATCCCTGGTGAGACTAGGCGTGGGGTACATTACCTGTTGTCCCAAGACGAAATAAGTCTGATCAGGAATCCACGCTTACGGCTACAGCACTAGAGTTGTTACGTCTACGAGTTTTATATGTATAGACAAACACGAACACAGGAATACATTTAAATATAGTTTTTACACCGAACTAATTTAAAACAAACAATTGCGGAAAGAATTTATGATTCCTACTTTATATCAGATTCTTCAATATATTTGATAACATTAGTAAAAATTAAATCATTAAATTAATCACACAATTAAGCGAAACCTTCCCATGTATATTTCCACTAGCATGCCTACAAATTTCTACTGCGTTAACGGTTAAATTTTTATTTTAGCTATGTTTATAAACGATAACGTGAAGATATTTGTTTCAGAACTTACACAATTTTATGACTTATTTTCATAACTTTGAGCCGGTATAGCTCAGTCAGTATAGTGACTGGACGACCGGGGTTCGATCCCCGACGGGGGCAGAGGATTTTTCCTCTAGCCTCTGCGTAGGAGAGGTCAGACTAAGACAGGTACCCTGGTCCTCCAGGTTGGGGGTTGGTCGCAAGGCTATAACAACCTTGCACCGTAAAATGGAAGATGTTTCATAACCTCAATCAAAGCCTCGGACAGACAGACCTAACAGAAGACCGAATGGAAGAGGAGAATTAAGGAGGCCATGGACCGAACACGGACCGGAGAGTCATAGAAGAAGATGAAGGAAGATGACAACAATCCAGAGGAAACTACAGAACAACGAGTAGCTTCATGATTTGTAGATTTACTTTTCGTAAAATTTTATTGAGGTTTGTCAAACAGCTGAGGATACTGATGGGCTGCACAAGCAGCACGCATGAGGTTGAGAAATACATACGAAATGCTGGTTCGAGAAACTGAATGAAAGAGCTTAGACAGGGAGAGCCATTATAAAAATATTAACTCCATGGAACAGAGTCTTCATTGAGAACCTGATAGTCGAGTAACAATTCACTAGAAATACCCCCTCATTTTACGGAATCCGAAGGCCATCACCGTATTCACAAGACCACACCATCGGTCCCTATCGTGAGCCAGATTAATCCAATCAGAGCTCCTCATTACTCACCTTTCTCCATGTTCGTGTTACTTAATTCCACTTAGGTCCAAATATTTTCTGAAAAAGTTGGGTTCTATAAAGAGAACGCACAAGGGATAAGTCCCCAACGAATCAAGCTTCCTGGAGAAGGGCATGGATGCTTAAAAGAATCCCTGGTGAGACTAGGCGTGGGGTACATTACCTGTTGTCCCAAGACGAAATAAGTCTGATCAGGAATCCACGCTTACGGCTACAGCACTAGAGTTGTTACGTCTACGAGTTTTATATGTATAGACAAACACGAACACAGGAATACATTTAAATATAGTTTTTACACCGAACTAATTTAAAACAAACAATTGCGGAAAGAATTTATGATTCCTACTTTATATCAGATTCTTCAATATATTTGATAACATTAGTAAAAATTAAATCATTAAATTAATCACACAATTAAGCGAAACCTTCCCATGTATATTTCCACTAGCATGCCTACAAATTTCTACTGCGTTAACGGTTAAATTTTTATTTTAGCTATGTTTATAAACGATAACGTGAAGATATTTGTTTCAGAACTTACACAATTTTATGACTTATTTTCATAACTTTGAGCCGGTATAGCTCAGTCAGTATAGTGACTGGACGACCGGGGTTCGATCCCCGACGGGGGCAGAGGATTTTTCCTCTAGCCTCTGCGTCCAGACCGGCTCTGGGGCCCACCCAGCCTCCTCTACAATGGGTACCGGGGTCTTTTCCCGGGGGTAAAGCCGGCCGGGGCGTGATGCTGACCACTCACCCCCTTCTAGTGCCGGGGTCAAGGAAGAGAGGAGTTATACCTCCACTCACCCCAAACGCCTACATGGCGTATAGTGGGACAAATCTAAAGAATTTAACCCTGGCCAACGGATTAAATGAACAAAGTTTATTTTACAGATAAGACGCCAGGATTCAACTCATTCATCACTGCTACTCACTCTTATAAAATGATAACCATCAACGTGGTTTTCTGTCGTGTCATTCCACAATTCCCAACTGCCTGTACAGAGCAGCAAAGCTGTCGAAATCACTACTTACATCGTTTCTAGCCCGTGAAGGAGCCATTCTGAGGACAATATCGACTCTCCGAAAGTGGTTAAGTGATTAGAGTACGGCCCCTTCTATCCGTATTTTATACAAACGCACATTTTCTTCATCCATTATTCCGCCCTTTTCATCTGACTTTCGTTCTTCAGTATCAATACCAGAAGTCACGAAGTTTCAAGGAAACCAAGTTTCAATTCAGTCCCAGTACTGTGAGCAACTTTAGTTGACTGCAGTTCTTCGAGCTCACGATTACAATTTCGAAAATTTAAAAGTGTTTTGCCAATTTTATATTTAATAGCCTAGTCGCGTGTAACTTCGGACATTCAAGTATTCTACATGAAAACTGTTTCACATTCCTCAAACTGTTTTCAGGTAACACAGACAAGAAGTTTGTAGACACTTAAAGCCGGATTATAACCTTTAACGATAAAAGCAAACTACAGACCTACATTTTCCGTTGCCATAGCAATGTCTAGCGCTCATGCCTGCGACTAGTTTACAGTCGATCGCACATTCTGACATTCTATTGACATGTTTGATCTGTTGTGAATATATTGTGCGTAGGTTGGTACAGTAGCGTAAGATAGAGTTAGTATCGACAATGTATATATGCAAATGTCCTCCCTTCAGTTAGTCATTTATCGCTGATATTTTATAAACGTTAGTTACAAGCTATTCGTTGTTGAAATCAACACGTTCTTGTATAACTAGGTTGTTATTGTTAGTAAGAAGAAAGACTGCCAGTTTATAAAATGGCGTTCGAATCCGTGCTAAGCGCCTGTTAAAAGTTCTCCATCCGTCTGTCCGTATGTATAAAATAACTCGAGACCGGCTGAACGGATTTTAACGAAATTTTATACTCGGAGGTTTTATTAAAATGTGTCGGTATGTTCTGATTTTAGTTAAAATCAGACAACAATAAATTGAAATTGACGTAAAGACCAACATAATTTACAGCGCTGAAGTGGCCTGTATAGAAATATCCGGGCGATCTTCTGTAATTCTGGTCAACACTCAAGAACTATGTTAAGCTTCCCCTAATTTCCTTTCTTATTTTACAAAATTTAAAGTGGTCTAACGCTCAAATATTTTCAGATGATGAGAGTAAGTGTTTGTGAGGACAACTAACTGTGTAGAACTGTCCAAATATTTATACGTGCCCATAGTTTTGAAAAAATCTGAAATACGAAAGATTATGCTAACATCTATACAGACAGAGAACTTATATACTCTTTAATACTTTCTGTTCTGAATATTAAATAATTTTGTAAGTATCGGTGAGAACATACACTACTGAAAATTATTTATAAAATGGGGTATGACCACGTTCCGTTCTCATGTATGTCACATGTGCGCACTGAGCAAACATATTTCAAGATCTCTTTTCCTTCGCATTACTCAGACACAGGTATAACCGATTTTTGACATTTCTTACAAAATTATGATGTTAATTGATTTTAAGTTGGACAGCCTGGGATTATATAATCATGCTAGCTTCTGCGTCTATCTTTCACAAAACAGACATTTAATTCATACGTAAAAAACTGGAGCTATATAGCTAAATATTAATATTATAAAGAAATGGGATCTGTAAATAGCACTGCTGGGTAGTTCCTAATGTTGCCATAATCCCTTCTTAATCAAAAGCATCCTATGCTATATTCCTTTCAATCACCTGCGTTGAGTAATTTATAAGTTTCGAATTGATACTAATTTTATATCTCTTGTCTTTACTCAGTTGTTAAAAGTCGAGGTTGTAAATGTAATTGGTATTTGACAGCATTTCGATGGCATAGCATGTCTGAACAACTCATGAGTTTAGTAAAATTAAATAAATCATGATAAGCTGGCAAGTAAGTTCAGGTTGCACACATCCACTCGGCACACATATGGGACTTTCATGTGATAAATGTTTATTTCATTCAGGGCCCCAAGTCAAGTTCTTTCCGGCCATACGCACATCGTACACATTTAACACGCTTGGCTTTTTGGTAACAAAGATTCCTTCTCTTTTTCTCATCCCCAAGTAACAGTCATTTTCTCTCTGTATGTCGTGAGCAGTCAGGCGGGTGAGTTTGATAATTTACGAGCGACAGAAATTTATATACGCGCTACTGCGGCGCCCAAATGTAGACGACTGGCGAACAGGTAGGAGCAGAATCGATAATTAATACACTGCGGATAGCCCCGGTCATAACAGGTTTCTGGACCAAGCACACCTTTAAAAAAAAACACCCAAAAATATCGCTTACTTTTAACATGGCAATGCGTTTATGTTTTGAAAAATTGATGTTCTATTATGACCGAGTAGCCACGGTGGTCTAGCGGTTAGAACGCTGGCCTTGTAATCCTGGGGTCTCGGGTTCGATTCCCGGCGGTGGCCGAATTTATAACTTGTGTTGGGCAAGGCCGTGGTCTAGGCAACACGGAGTTTTCCTCCGTGGCATCCCAACAATTACTCCATTCACACACAGAAGAAGGCAATGGCAAACCACTTCGGGATCATCTGCCAAGAACGTATATGAACAGGGCCCAGTCCGAGAAAAGGATGGAAGGACCCTGTTCATATGGACCTGTCTCCGTGGCGTCCCAACAATTACTCCATTCACACAGAAGAAGGCAATGGCAAACCCCTTCTGGATCATCTGCCAAGAACGTATATGAACAGGTCCCAGTCCGAGAAAAGGATGGAAGGATCCTGTTCATATGGACCTGTCCTCAGACAGAACACTAAATAAAAATAATAAAATGACCGAGTAATCAGCGCTGCTGATTCGTATCCGGGAGGTCCAGAGTTCAAATGTCGACAAGCAGAAAGTCTGCCCTGACAGGTTTTTCCATGGCTTTCCTCAGTCCCCGAAAGACAAACGACGTAACAGTAGCCAAACTTAAAATAGGCCACGATCGTGTCCTTCCACATTCTTTCATATGTCTTAACCCTCTGAAGCCTAACTGTGACTATCTAACTGCTTCAAAAGTCAGTTACGCTACATTTTACATTTGCGGATTTTGTAAGATTCTCAGCATAAACAGGGATTACTTCCTTAAACAGCGTTCACCAATTGATCTTTGAAATGGTGAAGCGTTGCGTTTTATTTTCGGTACGGACTCAAATCTCAAATACTATTTAGATGAGTTTCTGCTTTAAAGGATTGATTATCATATAATTTGATGATATATAGTCTGCAAGCGCCTGGATTTGAAACATCGGCATTTACACTACTTACTCCCAGTCCTACGCCTGGGACTATAGACTACAGACATAGCAACCCACGCGCATTACCTCTGAAACGTCGGTTATTCCCTAATTAAAGTCAACGAACAACTCCGAAAATAATATCTAAATATGTTTACTGCTGCTGTAATAATGGCCCACACCACGCATAGGTTAAGCATTGTGCAAGCTTATAAAAAAACCTTACATCGTCTAATAACTACAAAAGTCACTGACTGATACTTGAATGAGTTAAAACTGACAAATACTCAACGCGTCTTTTAAAATCTACAAGCGGCCCAGTCCAAACTGGTACTAGCTCAGCTGGTCAATAAATTCTCAAGTTACATGAGCATTTCGGGACAATGATCTAGACAATTATAAATATGTTACTTTTGTAGCATATAACATAAGGATTTGTCAAGTAATTAACTTCCGATTCATAATAACGCCGATTCTGGATTATGTTCAATACCACTCAGATCTACAAAACCCGGAGAAAGTATTACTTAGCTCCAATACATGATTGGGTTTACTAGTAACTAAGCTGTTCTTGGTGATTGACTTATCACCACGTAATTGAAATATTACTCTAGTAGATAAATAATTTTAACTCTCAAATTGTCTTTCGACATCTGGCTTATTTATATTACCTTAAATTTACATAGAATACCGAAAAGAACTGCGAACACTTGAATCATCTTATTAGTTTAAACTTTACATGCCTACAAGGCTAACCCTAGATCAAATATTTGAAGATTAAACCATGTCATGTGTATGTTATAAGCTGTGATCACGCAGGGATAAAGTCGAGGGAAATCTAATCCACAAATAACTGCAGGATTACTGGGGAACCCTCTTTTCAAGAGTACACTTATTATTCTCAGACCAATGAGTCTACAGCTCTTTGTTAAAGCCCTCCTCATTCACTCTACGATACTAGCTTATTGTTCCTTTCTTTACTTAAACACCCTTCTTCAAATGCGTACTGAAACAGCGGTGATTACAAACATGATTCTAAATAACAAATTGTTAACGATGTGACGTACTGTTAGGTACTGAACTGGGATTTTTCTGTGGACTTGTGTTGCCAGCCTATTTACCAAGAATCAAATCCAGAAACCTTCTACGTACCAAAGAGTACTCTTAAGCACCCAATTACAACATTAGGTCCTAGTTTCAGCCATAACAGTTAATTTAAGAGGTGCGGCAAACACTTTAAAGCACAGTGGTAACTAAAGGTACCACTTACTTTAGTATTCGATAATTCACCATCCAGGTTCAGGACTCATGTTCTGACGATGGATGCAGTAAGTTCCTCCGAAACGCTGGTGACTACCTACAAGTTTAAATTTCGCCAAAACCCGGAAATCTAACGCGCACATTTTCACCACCGCGAGGGCATAAAATGTAGTATAAAACCCGGAAAATGGAAAACTTCATAATATTTATTGATATGAATCGTCGGAGAACGTACTTTATAGATCAATAAATGTCCTTTTAAACGCCTACAATAACATTACACAGACTTTGTTCTATGGACTACCTTGAGAAGTCGAGAAACCCGGTTACATTACATAGTTAACACAAATCATCTAAATAAAATTCCTTTGTTCTGTGGTGCCGATTTTTTTGGTTTCTCGTATTGTAACTAGAAGACTTGAACCGGTTTGACGTCACAAAAAATGATGGTCTATGTCCACAGCTGTCTCATTGCTTGGCTACAGTTAATGTTCAGCAACCTTTTAAGGAAGAATACTTTCTATAAATTTCTTTGAAATAAATCCTGTAAAAGTAAAGTTTGTCCCACTATACGCCATGTAGGCGTTTGGGGTGAGAGGAGGTATAGCTCCTCTCTTCCTTGACCTCGGCACTAGATGGGGGTGAGTGGTCAGCATCACGCCCCGGCCGGCTTTACCCCCGGGAAAGGACCCCGGTACCCATTGTAGAGGAGGCTGGGTGGGCCCCAGAGCCGGTCTGGACGCAGAGGCTAGAGGAAAAATCCTGCCCCCATCGGGGATCGAACCCCGGTCGTCCAGCCCGTAACTAGTCACTATACTGACTGAGCTATCCCGGCTCTTTATGGAGAACTGTATTATTTTTTTAATATATGTCCCAGAGATTTAACACCAACCTTGTCTCTATTGGTGTGTACGTTTCATTATTTTGCTTTAAAAAAATTTAAACATTACGGTAACAAACCATGACTTTTCTATTATGGCCTAATAGATATGTATAAATGCTGATTATTTATATTTTCCATGACAATATAAAGTTACATAACTATTTGGGTATCATTAATAAAGAGACCATCACTCTCAGAAGTACACCTAAGCATTAGGAAGTGTGTAACTAAGTTTACGACGTCTGAATATAGTAATCTGCTTCACTACAAGTATACTAGTTGTTTAGAACGAATCACGAGCAATTCAGGCTGAAGTCATGTAACAAGGCATTTCGTCTTGGACCCTCTTACAAGCAAAGTTCTCTTAAGTTTATTATACATTTCACGTGCGGTAACCTAGCAACACACTGCAGCATAAAAAATTCATCACTTTCTCGCCTTATTCCCAGATTCTTAGATATAAATCGAATGGTGTTTCAAGAATTTAATCTTTCTGCGATTTTCGTTCAAATTCGCATCTCGATATAATGCTCCAAGGCACAAAGTCGAAACAAGTTGGTGAGATTTTAGGTTCTGACGGCGACACGTATGATAAGATCATTGAGTGATGAAGATGGCTGTCTTCTGGGGAGTTGCGCCTCGTAGTCTGGTAGAAAGAGATCTGTCTTTCAGAAGTTTTTCTACCTCCGTCAATAAGACCAGTAATAGTACATACTGCATTATGCATCGTAAGTTACGTAGACTTCTGAAGACCGAAGAGAAAATTACGACCCCGTCAGCGAATATCTGTGATTACGTATGTATGATTTGAGTATGGAGATTTCTGTCTTCTGGGTTGTTGCGCTGTGTAGTCTGGTCGATTTTACCAACATTTCAGAAGTCATACTGCCTCCATCATCAGGGTGATTCATCTTCTGTCTTCTGGGTTGTTGCGCTGTGTAGTCTGGTAGATGTTTACCAACGTTTCAGAGGTCATACTGCCTCCGGCATCAGGGCGATTCATCGTAGTATGACCTCTGAAACGTTGGTTAACATCGACCAGACTACACAGCGCAACAACCCAGAAGCCAGAAATCTTC
>NW_019060011.1:1221985-1233294 GCF_000696155.1 Zootermopsis nevadensis
GTTAACATCGACCAGACTACACAGCGCAACAACCCAGAAGACGGAAATCTTCATCGCCCTGATGATGGAGGCAGTATGACCTCTGAAACGTTGGTTAACATCGACCAGACTACACAGCGCAACAACCCAGAAGACAGAAATCTTTATTGCCCTGATGACGGAGGCAGTATGACCTCTGAAACGTTTGTTAACATCGACCAGACTACACAGCGCAACAACCCAGAAGACAGAAATCTTCAGAAATCATGTAATTTTCTCACTGCGTTTAATGGTTTTGTATGATTCTGAAAGCAAACAGTTATCATTTCCTTAGATTACATTAACCAACCGACCTTTGTTATGGAGTTTTATTTTCTTTGACCTGTGGAATTAATTCTTAAAGGTTATTTTAGACGAAATTTGGATACAAAGAATTAAAAAAAATTGAGATTTATAATTAGGACGAAAAAACACGAATAGAAGACTATTTTTATGTAGGAACTTACCTCATGTGATCTACAGCTTCGTACATACAACACGTACGTAGCAACATTTACGATACCGAGGTATTATGTGTCACATTACAATGACAGACGTTATTTCTGATGAAGAAACAATGCAAATATTTCACCTTGGTTGACAGATGGTAAACCAAGGTTAGCTGACTTCATCCTATCAACGAACTCCAATAATATGATTTCTCATGAGAAGCTGAAAATCGCGAAACTGAGGAAGAAAGTTTCCGTCATTTATGGACCCAAACCATTCATTGTCATAAGCAAAGATGGAACGAATAGTAACTAGTGGCAAGACGTTCATACCACTATTACAAGAATAATTAAAATCTGTTAATTGGTTCGCAGGTTATTAGAATGGGGCAGAAATACGGAAATGATATGAGCTTCTTCTTAAAAACACAAAGTAAGCTAAAAAAGTAGGCCTACGGGCCTATAAAAAGATGCTTTTCCCGTTAATAATAAATTATTTTAAATTTATTACATGTTTTTCGAAATTTGTAGTTTTTTACGGAAAATGTATTTGGTCCTTCATACAAAGTCTTGGTCTGTTTTACAAAATTCTGTATGTGTTATAATTCACTAGTAATGGAGACATGCAAATCAAATTTGATCAAAATTACTTTAACATGAATTACTTAAAGGCCTATACGTTGTAGATATACACTTGGAAATATTCCAAAACAAGTTTCTCCAGCCTTTAATCATTCATAGAGTCCTAAATTATTATTTACAGCGAAGATTCAGTTACTTCTAAAGACATAATTAATTCTAAATCTTTTCACTGCATTGAGCAGCTAATAACAAAGCGAATCCATACTAACGGGCAAAAACTGTGAAAACAGTATATATTTCTGGCGTTACGTAAGAAGGGTCTCCTTTCAATCAAACTAGTGAGCACATCTTGTAGAGAAATGTTTTCGTTCAGCAAACTGCAGACTACTTTTGCTTCGTAACATAAACCGACGCCTTTGGCTATGGCGCCATCTCAATAGCGAGGCATATCGTCCCCTGTTGCGCCAACCACCTATCTCGCTCCTTTGCTGCAGGATTCTCAGCTTAAATTTCCCCGGCGCCTGTCTGTTGTCGAGTATCCTGACAGGGTGAGGTGGGGTAGGATAGGGCGGTAGCTGACAGTGATATCAGGGTAAAGGATGCTTCCAATCGTTCCATGACATCATTCACTTGTTTATCTCCTCCGCTCCAAATCTTACATTTCAATCATCTCATAGCCGTTTTCCCCTTCAATCGCTCAATCAGATGTTCCTTTCCGATTAACAGTCACACAGATTAGTCGTTCAACTGATTTTCTTAAAATGCGAGATAAAATCAGATCAATGACTACGAAAACCTGTAAACATTGGAATTCTCTTTAAATAACGTTTTGTAACTGCTGTAGGCTCCCGATTATCCAGGTTTGGTTAGGAAATACATTTCCCCGGATAATCGAAACCCTGGATAATCCGCAAAAATGAAAAAAAAACGTAACAAATATATTACTTACGTGTTTAAATATTTACTAATAACAGAAAGGGTTTTATATATAACTGGATATCGTATATACCAACCATTTAAAAAAAAAGATTCCAACGGATGATAATAATAATGTTCTATTGTCGTAAACTTACAAGTTTTAGCATCAATTTATTTATGTTAATAAGTTAAGTAATGTCATTGTATTTATTCATTTCTTTTCAAAACGTTCTAACTTTTATAACATATTTTCTAAAATAGTTTTTAATTTTCGTTTAAACCAGATAGACCTCGGTTAATCCGCCCCCGGATAATCGGAAGTCTACCGTATTTCATTGTCTTCATATAAAAGGAAAGTAAGTAATTTTGGAAGGGACAATTTTAAAATCGAAGCAGGAAAACTGTCCTGAGACCTACAGCCCTTCTAAAAATTTTACTTACAGACAAATTGTCGGTAGGACAAGGCGTTTTTGAATTGGCTGTCTGCGATGCTGCAAAAGTTTCTAAAAATAAAAGACGATAGAAAATCCAGGAAAAAAGATAGATTACGAGAAATATAAAACAACAATATAAATCGAATTACGACATGAACCAGTTCGCGATTCGTGGATTCAGAAACGTTTTTCTATTCATGATTAAAAATCAGTTAAATATTAAATTTGTTCTTATCACTTAAATGTGAAGGAAACTATTCCAGTGTTGCTTTCAAAACCTGATAACAGGGGTTAGTTCTGTGTTGTAAATGATTGACAGTTTAATAAACAAGTTTAACGGTAATGCATATAATCATCATATGGAAATTTAAATTTGCTACAACGATTTAATTCCTTCCCAAGTTGAGGCATCAGCCTATGTTCGTTCGTAAATGTGGTACGGAGAACACTTTCCTAATTTTCCACATTTCCACAATGTCTAGTCTTCTTATACATGCAGTCAACTTGCTTCCTGCTTAATTAAATTCTGACGACAGCCGGCAGAAGAAACCTGTGTACCTTAGGGATGTGTTGCAAGACAGATCTATAATCCAAAGTCTGAAGCACACCGAACTCCAATTTATTCTAAAATTCGACTTAGACAGCGTGATCTCCGAAGCAGGCACAAAATTTTTGTAGAAATATAAAAATTAGCTTCGGCTTAGAAATGTTTCAGTGTTCACACTGATAAGTTTGGATCAGAACCAACCAAACACGAAACTAATTCAGTTTATCGATTTCTCTGTGTATATGAACAGTAAATAATATACTGGCCTATTTATTTTGTATTGTTGGTAATTTCTGTGCATACGCTGATGTTACTACAAGACACTAAATAATCATATTAATTAAAAGATTTGTGTCATTTTATCAAGAACGATAATTTAAATTTTCAGGTAAATAACATTTCGATTACTTGACAAGTAGAATACGTAATCATGTATATGGAAATTTATATCAGGACAGTTAAATTAAATTTAGACATAATTACAGATATAAATTTCAAAGTTCTGACGACTTACACAGCAGATATTTGTCAGCCTGTAAATGTTTGTGACAATGGTTTATTCATTATATTACGTTTTCCACTGCCTATTTCCTTAGGTTGGCTCTAGTTCCATTTTCATGTGACCGGATAACACCATACCGAGAAACATTTTCGCTGGTTTTTATTTGGGATCATACTTTTGACCTTTCGAATCCTAGTGAAAAAGCAACCCCTGCAGCTAAGTTCCAAAATGTCCTGTACCATATTAATTATACCCCAGATAATGTAAAATGTTTGATATAATATCACATGCCTACTGGTAGGGCCTATAATGCAGATATTTTTGTATGTAATTATTCAATTCAATTCAATTAATTTCAATTAAATTATGTCATAATAATATGATAAAAGGGCGGTTAACCTCATTTTAAATTTACGATAAATATTTTATAAACAACAAAATTAATGTAGTGAAGATTCACAGTTCCAACATAAGAAAACAGTTATATAGAAACAGTTACTTAATATGACAAGATAAGCAGATCATTTCTGCACGTACATTTTTCCGTTTGACAGATGATAAACTTACAAGACTTCAGGCCGCTTTTAATTCAATCTAAATAAATCTAAAATATTTTTATATAAAGTGTTACAAAAAAATTTCGTGTGGAGAACACACTGACAGGTAAGTTTTCGAATCTTGACGACAGATCCGATTACCTTCTTTGAGTTTCTGTAACACACTCATGATGGAACACTCCTTTACAGTTCCATGTTCTTCACTTCTCGTCTCCCTTTTAATGCCGTAAATAACATCCTCTCGTATCTCTTGAGCAAATCCTTCAAATCTCACATGTTTCAGTAATCATTGACCCTAAATTTTTTCCCACTGAGTGTGTTTATGTTTCGCGTGATTACCAAAATAAGCTACAATTATTTCCCTAACAGTATTAACCAACTGATATATCTAATAGAAACAATTGTTTTTTGAGAGACTGTAATTTTAAATAATGTTTAGAAGAACTTCGGTTTCAAACAATTGAGTTACTAGATAATTAACAACGTGAAATCATGTACCAGCCAAAGGACTAACTCTGTAAAATGTGATCGCTAGCACAAGGAAGTCAGTGACTGAGCCTCAATTTAAGGAAGCTACCAAATAAATAACTTAAACCTAATAGTTACTCAACTGACCAAGAAATTTCTTGCGTTTACAAGGTTCATCACTGATTTGTTAAGAAACCACCATTTGATACCATCCTAAGGCAGTTAAATTAAATTCAAATATTCAGTACGTATTTCTCTAATATAATTTTTAATACATATATTTATTTTTCCAGTCTATACACAAAACTTGTTTTAAAATAATGTTGTTTAAATTTTTTTATAACATTTACAATATAAATTGCATTATGTTATATTTTAGGCGCTTTTCTGTGTCCTATAATACATCTATCACAGCGCTTTTGATTTCGACGACATGTTTCGATGTTTACCACATCATCATCAGGCTTATCAATTCATATATTTTTAAAAACTATTGTACACTTGTGCATTGCGTTTATAGATTTTTAATTTTCAGTCTTCATCTTGATTTAGAGTATGCATTTTGATGTTCATTATCAGGTTGTATTGTGATGTGTCGGACGTCTGATATCCACAGACGATAAAGACTGAGACAAACATTTCGGAAATTATTTTCACCAGCTAGCAAGGAAACAATGTGGTTGTTTAAAATAATTAAATAAAGCTTGTAGAAATTAATCCTAATGTTATTCAGTAGCAGAGCTGGGCAATTGGGCTCATGCGCAGATTTATCTGTCCCTTCTGCCCTCTTTGTCATCACGAGGAAAGAGAGCAAGCGAGGAAAAGTTGGTGCTAATTAATTACATAGAGCTCTTTTATGGCGATGAAAATTACCTTTATCAGGTATGGAGAGCAGGGGAATGGCACACAGTAGCGGGAGGGAGTGGGTTTTGTTCGGGTGGCAAGCGAAATTAAACTCTGGAAACAGATTTTCTATACATTGCAAGTAGCGGCGTCAAACAATCGAGAAGCAGTAAGTTAATTTTGTTTGTTTGTGCTAAACGCTTCATAGCAAAGACCAATCAGAAAGGAACACTGATATTTGTGGCTAGACTTACAGTACAAAGCCACAAATAAATACCATTTTACCTTAGTCATTTGAATAAATATTTTTCTTGGATATTATCCATCGTCTAGTAAATAAAATACATAAAACGTAAAGAACGAAGAGATAATTTCGGTAGTTTGCGAACAGTTATGAGGTTTAAGTTTAAATAAAAAGTTCCTTGGATATTTTCCATCGTCTAGTAAAATAATAAAATAGAAACGACGTTTCGGAGATGGGGCTCTATCTCCGTCTTCAGGTTCCTACTCAATTGGGCCCACTAGATAGAGCTAATCGATGCACAAATGACTCATCACCATCGTCAAGAACTTTTAGATTTGATTTACCTTAGTTATTTTCAACAAAAAACATTTAATGGCTAGAATGTAACTAACAAAACATATAAAAAGTGCCTGGATTTCTTCCAAAGTATATTATGATATAGCACATTATCAGAGATTATTCTAGCCTTATAACGTTAATATTAACAGTTTTTAACACAGAAGATGAAGAAATATATATTTTTCTAACTGTATAGTTCATTGAATAAAAATTTTCTTGGATATTATCCATCGTCTAGTAAATATAAAACGATGGATAATATCCAAGAAAATTTTTATTCAATTGACTCTTCACCATCGTCAAGAAGTTTTAGATTTGATATGTATAGTTCATGTAGAATTGTAGATCACTGGTGAGCAAATTATGATTGATTATAACTTTCCAAAAAATCTTTTAGCGTGTTTGTGTCATGCCATTTTCAAATAGGCCATGTTTCATACAGACTCAAAACATAATCAGTTTCACTGAATTCAATAGTCCCTCCGAATCATCAGAATTTCGTCTTGTATGAATTTAAACGAAGGGTAATTAAACTTTTCTGAGATGAGTTGTGTTGAACTTTGAAAGTTATCCAACGTATCGGAAAACATTTCAGTGATCATCTTCAGGGTAAATATGTACAATTTATATAGTCATATATTCAAATTATCTTTATTATTTGCACAATTATTGTAATATAAATGATCAATAAAAGTTCCCTTATATGATCCCCGGTTTAGCAATAAACATTCTCTAATTCTTAGCTAATCGTTTGTTTATTAACTTGAGAAATAAGGGAAGATGGAAGAGGTGAGAAATCCCGATTATGTGTAGTAATATGGAGCATAACTATCAACACTAAAGTTATGTTCGAGCATGTGATTTCTATAATCCACAAGCGTGGCTTATGAGATGGAACAGATGGTCCAAATTACGCGTGTATTATATGGATAAAGACTGAGTTCTGCCGTGTTTATTTATTATTAACTTCCATGTTGAGATGATATCTCACGTGGAGGGAATTGTGCATGAAGTCACGGTATTAACCCTTCGAAGTTGAAGCTTATCTAAAGAATATTTAAACATTCATTTCCTACAAAAGGAAAGAAACCGTCTGCATTACAAAGATCAACTGATTAATTCTGAGTAGGGAATTAATCGCTGTTTATTCTGAGAACCATTAAGAAAACCATAAATACGAGGTGCGATCAGAAAGTTTCAAGACTGTGTCAATAGAGGGCGAACCGGATGTAGTATGTTACAATTCATCCTGGCCTCTAAGTGTGTATCTCAAAAAATTAAAAAGATACGAGGCTGTGAATTAAAAAAAAGTTTGAAAATTTCCCGATTTTATTAAAACCAGAATTACAAAAATGTTTAATTTTAATATACTATACACGATTGACGTTTTCACGAAAATAACTATCAATTTTTTCTGAGTGCATAGTTACTTTCCGTCCAGATGAAATTCTTGCACTCCACACAAATTACCGGATGAAGATTTCTAAACGCTCTCTGTGCTTTGCTCGTCAGAGCTGAAACTGCCCGCGATAACACTAATAAAATTTTCCTGAATAATCATCCGTATCGCCCTCTCTTTCCAAGAATCCCGCCTTTATCTTGTCCACTTGAACGCAGTTTGTATTTTTGAAAACTTGACTTCGCGTAACGTTAAGATATCGTTAATTTGAAATATTATATTTTTAGTAGTGATAATTCTTTTACTCTTCCGGGAACAGTCCAGTCGCGTTCAGTTCCGGGTGGTAGAGCGCGTCAATGACGTAGCAATTTATCAATACAATACGAGGTGCGATCGGAAAGTTTCAAGACTGCGCCTATAAAATCCCGTACACTTATCTCAGGTATTAAATTCATCCATCACCCTCGAAGTAGTTCCCCTGGGAGTGAACACAACGATCCCAGCGCCGCTGCCAAGCCTGGAAGAATCCCTGGAAATCTTTCTTTGTCAGCCTGTCAAGCACCATCTGGGATCGTTGTGTTCACTCCCAGGGGAACTACTTCGAGGGTGATGGATGAATTTAATACCTGAGATAAGTGTACGGGTTTTTATAGGCGCAGTCTAGAAACTTTCTGATCGCACCTCGTATACCCTGTGAGAAAATTTAAAGAGTTGTTGGAAGGTAAAGCAGATGGTATATAGATTTACCACTGGGCTTTGACGATTTAAAGTAGTTCACTGTACAAATTATTTTCCTACTGACCTATAAACGTTATTATTTCTGAATTTGCTTAAACTTATTGATAAAAAAACGTAATATTTTTGAAAGATAATTGATTATACAGCAAAACTCAGATTACTGTCTTGGACGCTCTGTTGTCTACAGTGAACAGAAAGGTTTAAATAAAAAAAACATGATTGATTTTATAATATATATAAATTTCTTCAAGAATAATAAAATAAGAATAAGTTGGTAAAAAATTATAATTTAAGACCTGATATTCTAACACCCGTGAAGATGTTCATACAGGACATCTTGGTTGTTACACTGTGTGGATTTATAGATGGTTACCAACATTTCGAAGGAATATACTGCTGGAATTTTCAACGCTTAATCTCGCATTCCATTACAAGCTTTTAAATATATTTAGAACGACCATTCTGCTTATACTGTTACTTCAACACCGAACTAATATTTAGTATCAATCTTATATTTAGTAACGTGTAGACCTGTTTGGCACAAAAGTCAAGTCTTTAATAATAATTTTCTAGTCGTATTTGTCACTTTGTTTCTCCTCAGAGCCCTAGCATATATTCAGATCGGAGTCCAGCCCAAGACCTGCTGTCTCCACATCATGAGTCACGAACAATATAAACTCACCTCTATTTATATATGAGAGCAGTATTACGACGCTTCTAACCCCAGCCCTGTCTCACGAGCCACAAAGAGCATGTGAGAATCCATTGTGTTGTTTCAACACAGAAGGGAAATTGTTGAATTGTCAGTACTTATACCCCGTCTGACTAAAGACTGCCGGTGGCGGAGTTAGAAAATTCTGTCTTATTGACTGATAACGTAAACTATACAGCAATACACTATTGTACATGCAGCCTCTGCCATTCCTTCCCTGCCTGTAGCCTTCCAGGCTTCTTTGGTCAGATGGGAAACACGTTTTCTATTCATTCCTATCTGAAGAAAAGCTGTTTCAAGAAATTAACCTATGAGGTCATCTGTCCTCCTAAAACTGTGATATGTTTCAATTACGTACTGTACATGACAATGTTATAATTCGGGGGGGGGGGGGGAAAGTAGGTTCTCACGTATTTTCCAAATTCATGTCACTCATGTTCATATATTTCAGATAATACGTATTGTTTCAAAGACAATCACAAAAGGAAGGCCCACCACAAAATGTTTTCCATTTTCTACAACCAAATATTCATCAAGTCTAAAAATGTTTCAAACGAAGTTCTATATTTTATGTCATAAACTAATCACCTCTATGATAAGCTGTTTTTTTTTTTTTTGGGGGGGGGGAGTTCATACAATTCAGTCTGATTCCGATATATAATAGTAGAAAATGGGTTTCCAGATATACCCCTGCATAAGTCCCAAACAACCCACAACTTTCCAAAATGGAACCAAACGAACCTATTAGTATCCACTTACATCAAATTTAAAATTTAATATAAATGTAGATTTTAGTTAAAGGAGAAAAACACATCACCCAATCTAAATTTTAAAACATGTAATAGAAGGGGCAAATAACTGAAGTTTGTAAAAATATAAACAATGATATTGAAAGGCACAAAGCAGAAATCCTGCAAATATGTAGAGCGTAATAATTGAATTTCTCATTTTCATATGTGTTTCAACAAATGGACTCAAAAACATTTAGATACTACCCGTTCTAATAGCTAATAAAAAGGCAAAATGACCCTTAATGAAGACCTTACAAATTTTTACTTTTCCAAAATATTATGACTATCAGACCAAGGAACATTTAGCACTAATTGTGGCAGATAAGAAACATATTTTTTTAAAGCCTCGACGTAAGACACTGGTCGATAGACCTAAACATAGATGTGATGATAATATTAAAATATTACTTAAGAAACAGGATAGAACAATATGGACTAGATTGATCTGACCCCAAGATGTGGACAGTTGGTGGGATTTTATGGTCGCAGATTGCATAAAAGCCTGGACTTTTACCATCTAGCTCACAGAATATAAATTTCTCAAAAAGGACTCAGCTCCATGAAGTTAGTTGGTCATCTATGGGGTTAATCAAACGAAGAAAGGTCGCTGCGGTCAGGAGCACCAAAGCACCTCCAGAATTTCCGTCTCGGCGAGGTGATGTTTTGCTCACGTATACACAGAATATCCTAAACCATCGATCCAGCCGCTGTAGCAACATCAGAGCGAAGGGTCACACCAATGGCATCGCTACATATTATCCATGTAAACCAAGAGCTCCGTAACACCACGCCCCTGTCGTGCCACAATTTACTAAACAGATTCGCAGATGAGCAGAAGTAAATGATGTCAGACTATGCACGTCGGATTTGGATAAACCAACATTCCTGGAATTAATAATTAGTAAACAGCAATTACAGACGCAGACAAAGAGAATGTTTGAAACACGAGACGAAGTTGTGATTGTAAATAACTTCCATCGCTCCTTGACACTTTCGCTCTGAACGAGATAATTTGCCCTGAATAACTTAGGAGTTTAATTATGTTTCTATTAATTAAATATTTTATTTTATTCACTCTTAAAAGGTCATATATAAATCAAAGTCACTGCTAACAAAAGAAAAAACAAAAGATGGCATCTTTGATAAACAATTTAAAAAGATATGAGTTTTCCGTTGCTTGTCTTCAACAACTCAACTCAAACGCCTTCTATATAACTCCAAATTTCAGCTAATGTTTCGAATAAAGATTACATTTTTAAGTTCTTAAATGAGGTCACAGTGGCCGCGCGGTCACTGGGACCGTGGGTTCGAATCCCACTCAAGCCATGGATGTTTGTCCGCGTTGTCCTGTGTACAGGTAGAGGCCTTGCGACGGGCCGATCCCTCGTCCAAGGAGTCCTACCCAATGTCTATAGATCAAACCAATGAAAAGTTGGGACCCGCAGTGCTCAGGCACTTGAAGAACGGGTCGTTCCCAGTATCCCTGTAAGTTCTTAAATATATTGACGTTATCACACTAAAATAATATCAAACAGAACAGTATGATTCAGGATTAATGATTGAATTTACCTGTCCAGTGTAAGCGTTCTTCACATAGGTCAAATTGAAAAATTAATTAATTTTCTGCGTAGTAACGTCGCTTGGACTTGTTGGTGGATACCATCTTCGGGGCTTAAATATGAAAGCAGTATGTTCTTCTGAAACCTTGGCGTCTATCTACAAATCCACACTACGTTACTACACAGAAAACCAACATTGACACCTTCAA
>NW_019060011.1:1269571-1281092 GCF_000696155.1 Zootermopsis nevadensis
GCGATTTCGGAATGGCGTGTGCATCAAATTTTGCCAAAGGCTCGCCAAAATGGCTACGGAAACCTATGAAATGCTAAAGCAAGCATTTGGGGAGTCCGCAATGGGTCGTGCACAAACTTTTGTGTGGCATTCACGTTTTAAAAATGGCCGCACCCTCCTTATTCGCCGTGTGCCTTCTTCCTCTTCCCAAAGATGAAAATTCAGCTAAAGGTAAGGAGATTTGAGACGATAGAAGAGATTCAGGCAGAATCGCAGATGGTGCTTGACAGGCTGACAAAGAAAGATTTCCAGGGATGCTTCCAGGCTTGGCAGCGGCGCTGGTATCGTTGTGTTCACTCCCAGGGGAACTACTTCGAGGGTGATGGATGAATTTAATACCTGAGATAAGTGTACGGGTTTTTATCGGCGCAGTCTAGAAACTTTCCGATCGCACCTCGTACGACCCAGCAATTCTACCAACAAGTGAACAGATGACTCTTTAATTTCACGCCGATTTATTGATATTATAACTTGTCTGAGCAGGAAATACCCTTTCCCTCGAGGGTATTTGCGGTATTTGCATTCTTGAAAGGGTGAGGAGGACAGTATGACCAAGAAAAATCCCCAACACTGTACTAATTGTGGCGATACAACAAAATAATGGGTTATTTTCTTGTTGCCAAATTTTTATTTTATTTAGTATCATTATCATCTCGTGAAAATAGTCATGGCGCGCGATAAATACATAGGTTATGTTTTTATTTATTTTTTTATTTCAATTCTGACCCTTAACTAAGTAAAAATATTCATGGAATTTCTTTGATTAAAACGACAGCAATGATGATAATGATATGATGAGTAACATTAAGACAAATATTATCATCACCCCGCCATGGTACGATACATGAATGTCATTGTACAATTCCACGCAGATTCAACTACGACATTATATTTTGAGACGAGTGATTAAGATTAATTATATGTCCGGAACTGTTTAGCCCCGATTAGAAGGAGGTTTTGGTAAACCGCTGATTTGTTCCGAGCTTAGTAGCGAAGAGAAAACCTCAGGTTCAGTTGTCTTATATGAATTACACCAATTGTATATAATATTCTAATTAATATATATTGAACACAAAACATTAATGTTCAAGCTTCAATATTTGTATATCTTTTATAAAGAATGGAGTTTTCTTAAGAGAAATATTGACATCACTACCTATAGAGTTATTCACTTATTAGCTAATTTGTACCTTGATATATTTTGTGGGTCACAGTGGCCGCGCGGTCGCTTGGACCGTGGGTTCGAATCCCACTCAAGCCATGGATGTTTGTCCGCGTTTTTCTGTGTTGTGCTGTCCTGTATACAGTTAGAGGCCTTGCGACGGGTCGATCCCTCGTCCAAGGAGTCCTACCGAATGTCTATAGATCAAAGCCAACAAAACGTTGGGACCCGCAGTGCTCAGGCACTTGAAGAACGGGTTGCCCCAGTATCCTAGTATCCCAGATATATTTTGTAATTAGCGCAATATTCATTAGTAGAGTAACGCGAGACTAATTATCAACTGGAGACACTTAAAAGATTTCATGAACACAACAGCAATACTGTATCACATATCACAAAACATGACTTCAAAAGCAACCAAATGCCACTAATGTTAGGTTTGTTCAATTTACTTACCAGCTCTGTTGACCGCTGTGAAGCCACGGTTGCCATTACAACGGGTTGACAGGTTGCACCACAGATTCCAAGTTGTTTCAATCTGTAAGAACAGAAACATGCATTCATATCGATAGTATATATAACTGTGGGCTCACGGCTCTCATATTGCTCGGCTGATTTCTCTGAAGCCCAGTGGTAACTATACGGACCACCTCCTTCAACACTCAATAATTCTTCATTTGAATTCTTAGATATTATTTAGACAAGCTTCGGCTTCTGATGCCTGACTGCTGGCTAGAGGTCAGCACGCATTCGGAAGGTCCTGCGACCGGCCAACTCGACCAAGGTTTTCCGTGGTTTTCCTCGGTACTAGAGCAAATGCTGAGTTGGTTCCCAAATTCCACGTTGCTCTGCATGCCTCTCATGCAGTCCTCCCAGTGTTAACATCAAAATTCCGCTCTATAGTAGTCCCTCCCCCCCTTATATCAACGTAAATTTTTTTTTCAAAACGCGGTCCTTCCAAGGCCAATATCTAAATTCAAAATTAACGCAAAGACCCTGATCAACTTCCCCCCTCTCCTATTCTTACCCCATTCTGTCTCCTAAATCCCTTGCTCTTACTAAACCTATTCATAACATAAAGGACGAGCGGGCACTGCCTGGGAACCTTCGTAGCCTCAAACCAAGTGCCCCCCACTTTCTCTTCTCTCTTCTTGGGTTTCGTGGGGTTAAGTACCAAAGAAAGGTTAGGTTGTTCTTTGAGGAAAAATCTACTCTTGCTGACATAGAAAGGACGAAGATGATCGATTGTAAGAAGCGAAACAGTGGCTTTGTCAGTGCGTGGAAAACAGCTCGTGTAGCACACAGCCTTTTTAACTGTAATACTTTGGTAGGGATATTTGTTGTCAACCAAAAAGACCGGATCTAGAACACTTAGCTAGACGGTCGCACAGCTTTGTTCTTCAAGGGGAATCATCTGCAGGTCTCAAATATCGATGTTTCGTTTTTAATTTTTAAAAAAATAGACAGTTTGCTGAAGATATTGTTAAACAATATAAGTGCAAACTCTAATTTTAAGTTGGCAAAGATAAACAATTCAAAATATTATTGCAAATTATTCTCCCTTGCATTTTTAAAATATATTTTCAAAACTATTTGAGCTACAGGTTTACGTTATGTGTGAGTGTGATTTGGGCAAGAGGTGTGCACTGGGTATTGGTTGGGAGGCCTGAGGGGAAGAGACCGCTGGGGAGACCTAGACGTAGATGGGAGGATAATCTCAGGCGGGATCTATGGGAGATAGGAGTTGAAGGAGACTGGATTTTGTTGGCCCAGGACAGGGTCCGGTGGAGGGCTTTGGTTAATTCGGTGATGAACCTTCAGGTTCAGTAAGCCATCTAGTTGGTTGGGTCCACTATTTGGGAAGCCTGAGGGGAAGAGACCGCTGTCGAGACCTAGACGTAGATGGGAGGATAATATCAGGCGGGATCTATGGGAGATAGGAGTTGAAGGAGACTGGATTTTGTTGGCCCAGGACAGGGTCCGGTGGAGGGCTTTGGTTAATTCGGTGATGAACCTTCGGTTTCCCTAAGCCATCTTGTTAGTTAGTTAGTTAGATAATGTGTGTGTGGTTTATAGCGGGGACTTCAATGTATGTGCTAACTGTCCTTTCAGCTCTGAGCGATGTTGCAGATGTGTGTCTTCGTTAACCACAACTTTACATCAAACTAGGTTAGCCGACGACTCCTGTAGTATCTATTGACTGCACGTCTAACTCCATTCAAACAAGAAAACTCTGCAGAAGAGTCCGTCCTTACCTCGATATCTAAGCCGTGGTCCCGTTTGTCCAAATTCCGAATCTGACACTACATCGCACCTGTTACAATGAAGTCGGGAGTTCGCGTGTAGTTGGTTTGAGTAAGAGATGAAACAAATTGTTTTTATTGTTATTATTATTATTATTATTATTCCATCTATTCACCACTTTATACAGCATTTACTTCTATGTACCCGAGACAGACCTTGTCCCTAAGGTACATAGTGCAGCAGCTATTTCCGAAATACATTTTGTTGTTATTATTATTATATAATTATTGTATTTACTTTATTCTTGTTCTGCGTCTGTAATTGGCCGTTTGGCTATTGATTCAGCACTCTAATAAAAGTAACTGAATTGAATTGAATTACAATTAAATCATTTATTATTACATAATATTATCATTTTGTAAGTTTTTTCTGGCTTTATTGTTTACTGTTTTTATTTAGTATTAATATTTTATTTTGTATGTTATCTATGTATTGTTTATAATTGAACTGATTTTAATTTAATTATTGTATTACTTAAGAATATTATTTAGCTCATTTACTTGTGAATTATTATACAATAAATTGATTGAATTAATTAATATTAATATGATACATTTATATATTTATTTCATTTGTTTGTGTTTGTAATGTTTTACTTTTATTATTATTATATTTTATCCTGTACTGTTGTCAGTGCTTGGATGTTATTGGCCTTATTTGGTTGTTGTTAAGCACTTAAATAAATGAATTGAATTACTATTACTATTATTAAGAGACATGTCACCTAGCCGTTATCAGTTAATTTAAAAATAAAGAAAATATTTTCTTGGAAAAAAAACAAGTATATATTTATTGAATAAATCCAGTTTTGACAACGATAAAATTTTAATTAATCTTCGAACCAAGACCCTGATTGTCGACGTCAGGAGTGAAGTTAATCAACCCCATCCAGAATGCGACCGGTCTGGGTTTAGTTATGGCGGAAGAACAAAGTGAAATAATGAAATTAATTATAAGAAGTCCGAAGTCGTTAGTGGAAGAACTTGAGAGAACAATGTGATGAGGGAGATTGTCTGGAAGTACAAGAAACAAGAATAACAAAGTGTTGGAGAAAGCTTCAAAGACATTCTTGTCTTTAAAATTACAAAACTACCAATGACCCGAAACTTTGATATAACTTGGAAATGTTTCATAGAACGCTATAGAAATTTACGTAATTATTCACATACATTAAGTTACATATTTTATAGACTCAATTATTTTAAGCAATGTAGTAGTTTTGTAGGAGCGCAATGTTCGACATAGCCCGTTGTCTGAGGGCATATTTGTTATACACAAAACTCCCGAAACGTCGTGCATATCAAATTTTCCTCAGACAGTGTACAATGTTTATCACAACGAAATAACCATTATCACAAACGTTGAGAAAATCATGTGTTATGGCAGATATCTGCTTTTTATCACAATGTTTGCAAGCCCAAATGAGAGTGAAAAGGCGTTTATGCTTAACCTGGAATCCTAGGACTGATCATGCATTGAAGGACGTGGTTCCTTGTGGTCTGTGTGCTGGTGTCCTGCGTGATCTGGTGGCAAGAGGCCGGAGGGGAAGGAGAGAGACAGGGGGAGAGAGATAGACGGACAGTAGTAATACCTGACGGTGACCCAGCTTGAAGTCTGTTGGGAGCTGACCCGATACGAGCCAGAACCCCGGGGTTAGGTTAGATATAAGCTAGCCACTGCTACCGTTACAACAGATCGATGTTTCCCGCAAAGCAGCGCGACATTGCTGAGAAGATTACTTCTCTAAAACAAACTCCATCTTTTACAGTCAGTTCACAACGTCCGTTCACATCTGAAGTGTCGAGAAGCGTACTGGAATCATAAGTGTGACTTACACCATTTCATCTTGGTCTTTATGCTGTACTGTCATCCAGTTATGGTCAGGAGGTTCGAAGTAAGCGCTTTATGACAGATTCAGGTGTTGGGATGGGCCCTTGTCACAACATGGCGCGCCCTAAGGTTGTGGTTAAACGAGACGACCTCCAGATATGGGGTCATACTTTTGCACTACCTAATTACATACACACCTTATCTTAACGAATCTCCTTTGTAACTGGAAGGAAAGGTTACAGCGAGAACGAGACTATCATCGCTTTCGATATTATGATTTTAAGCAGAAATGAGTTATTTTATTTCATATATTTATATATAGGCGCACTGTAAATTTTAAGCGTCAGGAAACGGCAGGAATAATGCCACACATCAGAGACCATGATTAAACCATGATTAAGCTGTAGTGTTTAGAGCAGTGGTATTCAACGTGGGGTAAGCATACCCCCGAGGGTACGCGAAGACATCTTAGGGGGTACGTGAAATTTAAAAACAAATATATATTATTTTATGATAAACAATGAATAATCAGTAATGTAATTTATTTAATTTATTTTAGATGTAGAGTATATACTATGTATAACTTGAATTATACACCAACAACTTTGGGGGTACAGAGTTGAAGAGAAATTATATCTGGGGATACGCGAAGACATCTTAGGGGGTACGTGAAATTTAAAAAAGAAATTATTTTATGATAAACACCGAATAATCAGTAATGTAATTTATTTAATTCATTTTAGATGTAGATTATATACTATGTATAACTTGAATTATACACCAACAACTTTGGGGGTACAAAGTTGAAGAGAAATTACATCTGGGGGTACGCGAACAAAAAAAGGTTGAATATCACTGGTTTAGAGAACAGTCTAACGGAATATTCAGAAGCGAGAAGTTATAGCTCAGCACTAGAAAACACGAACAATTAATATCTACAACGTATTCAAAATTCGCCAGAAGGAAACTCACGCGCTATAGTCTTCCTCCTTCTATACCATAGAATACATTCTCTCTCCCTCAGGACCTCTTTCCGCGGAGAGACGCTATTTGTATGAGTTAATTTGTCAACATGTCAGTCTGACGGCTGAGAGACGAACCGAAGGAGAAGTCTACAAGACTGTAAGAAAAGTTAAGTAGCTGAAAGGCATGAAGTGAGCGACCTAATGAGTCTATAGCCTAGCTGTCTGGCTCAGAAAAGTAATTAACGAATGCGTCATCACTGCACCGCATACAACACCTGTCAAAATACCTCAAAATCTAAATATTGTGCAAAACATGTCAGTCTTATGAGTGCATTCCAGTTAGTCTTCTAAATTGTTCATTAACCATAGAACGTCTCCACTCCGATCACGTGGTCTAGCGGTTAGAACGCTGGCCTTGTAATCCTGGGGTCTCGGGTTCGATTCTCGGCGGTGCCCGAATTTGTAACTTGTGTTGGGCAAGGCCGTGGTCTAGGCAACACGGAGTTTTCCTCCGTGGCATCCCAACAATTACTCCATTCACACACAGAAGAAGGCAATGGCAAACCACTTCTGGATCATCTGCCAAGAACGTATATGAACAGGTCCCAGTCCGAGAAAATGATGGAAGGATCCTGTTCATATGGACCTGTCGTCAGACAGAACACTAAATAATAATAATATAAGTATTTTCACAGAACGACTAACACATCCACATTTCTTCTTCTCTGTACCGACAATAATTGGTCCTCCAGGACATGTTCCGAGACTCAAAGTTGGTCTGACCATCTTATGTTTGGTCTTCCAACATATCTTCTTCCTTTAGGTTTACAGGTAACTCTTTATACGCAGTAGTTGAGTTCCTGCGAATATCCGCGTGTGACGAAAACGTGTAAAACTGGAGACTCAAGAAAAAGTTATTAAGATATTAAACTTTTGGCAGAATTCTCTGATGTTAAGCTTATAATGTGCATCGCATTCCAGAATAAGGTTAGAATGTTTAAAAGTTGGCCACAGATACGAGTAAGCCTTGAAACAAGTTGATAGGTAAGTAAGCGGCTTCCAAGAGGACACGCCGACGAAGTGAATGAATATGAATTTATCTTGTTATAAAGAGATTTTTTTTCAGTTTGAGATTTGAGGCTCTCGCAGCGGCGAAATTGTCGATAA
This sequence comes from Zootermopsis nevadensis, assembly GCF_000696155.1. Next base: position 1,277,039 of record NW_019060011.1, read on the forward strand.
TCCTCTCTTGCGGTGTAATACGATGTGAACTTGCAGGTAGATACTAACGTTTTTGAGAAGAATACCGTCTCTGTTACAAGGAATGCTCCGAAACGTTGGTAGAAGACACGATAAAAGAACCTCAGGATTTCATAAATACAAGATATTCCTTACAATTATTTATTTTAATCCGTCTTATCACAATATTTAAAATTTCTTATAATTACTTTTATTTTATATTATTTTTATTTATATCTTACTGCTACTTTCTAACTATAATTTATATATTTTGCATTTTATTCTCTAAATTCTTTTATAAATTCTTTCAAATTCTTTAGTGTTTCTTTCAATCTTCTACTTACAGACCGATATGTACATCTGATAAAATTTAAGAAAAGACAACACCTCGCCCAAAATTGAAAAACAAATGGCATGAAACATCACCAAATGGAATCATATTTGAGTTTTAAGTTCGTAAATGTGATAAGACGGATTAAAATAAATAATTGTTAGAATATTCACAATATGACGCAATTACACTATCTTAAGATATTCCTTTACCAGCCTGAACGACTAGTAACTTTTCAATGAGGACTCTACTGTATGGGGTAAACCAGTCTGTACCTTACGTAGTAAAACTGAAGGCAGCGCTCTGTGATAATTTGTATCTGTCTTCGTAGTAAAGAACTGCATTTGAATTATCTCACTTTTGCACTCACAAAATCAACGCCGTATTTATTCCTCTCCTTTAAAGAAACTCCCCTAGTCACCCCTCTCATCGCATACTCCTGCATTAAATTTTCGTCCCCCAGCCCTTTTGAGGGCGTAGTATTCGTCACACACACACAAAATTTTCTTTAATTTTTTTCTCCTTTCATTGTTATTGATCTCTGTGCATGAGATTGCGTCTGAATAGTAAAAAAAACCGTCACGTGACCCTCTCACGTTGACAACTGACAAAGTGATGGAACAAACTCAGGACTTCCCCTGCCATTATGCACTTCAGTTATACGGCTAACAGTGGCGCCACATTACCAACAGCGGATCTTCGCACCACTGTTATGAAATGCTGACTGGTTTGTGGAGATCGCCCCAGACAAATTTCCGGCCTGTCATCCCAACTAATATCTCCACAGATTACTCGTATGTACATCGGAATGAAATTAAGCCTGTACTAGATTTTTAACTGAATACCCTTGATAGACACCGCCACGGTGGTCTAGTGGTCAGAACACTAGCCTTGTAAGCCTGGGGTCATGGGTTCAATTCCCGGTGTTGCTCAAATTTATAACTTGTGTTGGGCAAGGCCGTGGTCTAGGCAACACGGAGTTTTCCTCCGGGGGCTTCCCCGGTTTCTCCGTGGCATCTCAACAATTACTCCATTCACACACAGAAGAAGGCAATGGCAAACCACTTCTGGATCATCTGCCAAGAACGTATATGAACAGGTCCCAGTCCGAGAAAAGGATGGAAGGATCCTGTTCATATGGACATGTCGTCAGACATCAGACAGAACACTACAAATAAAAAAAACCTTGATAGAAATCTAACATGTAAAACAAATGCTAGTGCCTCTCCACAACTTGAGACAAATTCCTTTACTTGTAAAGAACGTGATTTTATTAGTATGACAATGCAGAAATCTTATCGTTAATACAACTGATTGCCACATAAGTGAATAAATATGTACGTGTCATACAATTTAGCGGAAACATATTTTAATATACGGCATGTCCTTAAAAATTTGTATCAAATACTTTTTGGTTTTAAGAAAATCTATAAATCAAGCCTTCCCGCAAACAAAACCTTAAATTTTCTAATAGAACATATTTACTTCATGTTATTTTAGCTTTCAAATCCTAACGACTATTTCTGACAAAGCAAACAGTTTCTGAGTAATTCACTACAGTCCACGTTGTGCTGAATATCTCTCCTGGCAACCATCAGAAGAAGCCGAATTTTAGCAACTCATAACTCATTTTCTTTACCTTGAAGGACTGACACGTGAGGAAATTCGGAAGGGACATATTTAAAGTGTTCGTCAATATCAACAGACGTACAAAGTATTATGGGAAATAAAGGAAAGAGAAAAATTTTGTTACCACTTTGAATTCTAAAAAAATGTAGAAGTCCGTTTCTGCTCAAGTGTGACTCCGAATTCTATTAAAGATAGTTCATAAAAAAAATTACAGTAGCCTTTGAAAAGAACCAGAGTGTCATGTTTTCCTGTTTGGTTCTATTAAAAAAGTAACACACAGCGTTTCTGCATCCTTGTCTAAAACCTGATAAAAATTCAATCTAGTTAAAACGTTTCTCTGATAAAATCGCCTTTCAGGAGGCGGGCAACTTTCCTGTAAACCTCTTGTCGTAGATACTTTCTGCAGATCACAAATTGGCCTCTCAATGTAGATTTTTGACAATAAAATACAAAAAACACAATTATTTAACTGATGGGTTCAGGTGTCGACTTTTGACACCACGAAACTCACTCTAAAATAGCACAAAGATTGCAAACCGCTGAACACTAATTGAAACCCTAACATGAGAGAGAAACAGCTTGGGCCAAACCAATGTATTTATTTGTTTGCTGAACGACTCTGTCAACAGTACATAGAATGTTGCGTTGGATGAGATGATAAATTAATAGGGGATTGGAAAGGATGTGGAAGGAACTGGTCATGGCGGAATTTGAATGTAGGGACTGGGGGAATATCCCGAAAATTCATAATAATAATAGTCAGGCCCCAAGCCGAGGTTTGAACCGGAGATCTTCAGAATATAAATCAGGTATACTAACCACTTTACGTGTTATAAGTGTGAGTGTAAGAGGACACCGACCACCTTTGATAGAATACGAAATGCCTACAAATGACAGGCGTTGTCCAAGATTGTTCGTTTCCGCAGATTCGCTTGAAATTGATTCTACTCTGTCTCGTTGTATACGTAAGAAGTCATAATATTTTTAAACCGGGTGTCTTTTTTTATTTCGCATTACTTGGACTTAAATTTCATGTTTGCTAAATCTTAAAATAAATAAGAGACATAAAGATCAATGTAACAGATAATCACTTATTTTGAAAATCACATTAAACCCATTATGAGAGCAAAATGTGAAGTTACTAAATGTAAAAATTATATGAAACCGTACGTGTAAGTTACCAACGACTTTCAAAGACTTCACAGATTTAAGGTAACCTCAACTGTGAAGTTTCTTCGCTGTCATTTACGAGTTTTCAGTGAAGATTTTGTGGCATCGACATTTTCACGAATTTCCATTTAATCCAGATGAAGCCCAGTATATCATACAAACCACTTGACACGCCAGTATGCTGGGTTGCATTCATAACAGAAGGATTCTCTCTCACCCCCACTGCAAGCAACCCTCCAATGAAAGCGCATGACCAATAAAGTGGTGTCCCAACACCCAAACACACTCCTGTTGCCTGTTGCCATGACAATATCAACTTGATCTCTTTCACCAATCCACTCATTCCCTCTTTTCTGTCTTTCCTTACTCCAGTGTTTAGACGGAGACAGATATAAAAAGCACAAATGACTTCAGTGGTGAACAAACTCTGGCATGAAAGTTAAATAATCACACATTTATATAAGAAGAAAGTTATAGGACTAACATTTTCCTATTCCGTGTGTACTGTTAAGCGATAGCTGTTAAAGTTCTGGTCTTAACGCTTGTAAAACACATATTTCAAGAACACATACCAACTTTTCAAAATGTCAACTGACAAAATTGACATGAGTGCTTCTTAAGAAGGTGACAATCGCTAATGTAGCCAAAAAATTTCCATTCATTTATAGAATTTTTATAGAACACGACGTCACAACCCAGAGGACAGCCATCTCCGTTTAAGATAAAATAATAAAAAGATAAATTCAACCAGAATAAGGTTATTTTTATATCAGTGTTCACAGTACATATCTGTAATTTTTGTTCCAAAAGACTTGTTTTCTTGTAAAACGTTCGATATAACTTCCTGCGTTGGAAAACTTTGGCTTCATACTTTACAATTGTCTATATGTCTTGCCCCAGAGCCGGTCTGGACGCAGAGGCTAGAGG
>NW_019060011.1:1294758-1309535 GCF_000696155.1 Zootermopsis nevadensis
CATGAGAAAATTTCTTCTCCCCCGAGATTCGAACCAGCGCGCATTCTGTATCACCGGTCCGAAGCATGATGCCTCAGACCGCTTGGCTGTAGGTGTTCAAAATTACCATCGTTAGCACTGCGGCACAATTGACAGTAATGAGCAGTTGACAGAGGGTCCACCGAGGACTGTAGCGCCAACTGAAGAAGAATAAGATGAAAGAGAGCAGCTGACAGACAATTGTTGCTGTTGGAATGGCTCTGCAAGACAGTTAAATTTCTTGCTGGAGATCTTGGAGTGTTAGTACATTTCCGCTGTACACCAAGAAAAAGTCAAGTGATGTTAAATATGGCAATCATGGCATTTACTCAATCGACCGTTTGTCATTTTGTGTATCTAAATCATGGAAGAAGATATTGCAGTACCATCTGATAAGTGTGAATCACACTAGGTTCTGCTCACAAACACAACACACAGATCGGTAACAAGGTTAATATTCCATATTATAATGTGTATACATCTTTTTGGGACACCTGTATATGTTTTTCATCAACATGGAAACCAAAATATGGCTACCCTTGTTGACTGTTTTGCTTAAAGTTCTCAAAATAGGTGCCAAGGAACAAATACAAATTAGACTGAAGGTCCAGAGAGATACTTTTGTAAGATGAAATTGTAAATGCCTTAAATTTGTTTGGTTTTATCCTCTTGAGTGCCCTTTGAATACCTTCTTTTAATAACTGTTGCAAGCACAAATTGTATAAAATGAGTCTTCATGGTCAAAAGGCACAGTAGTATAGAAATCACGTGTTCGTATAAAAAATACTTTCTACACGATCAGCTGTTCTAATCTTGTTGATTTAGTGTCCTGTATGAAGGAAGTTTACCTTTGACCAATTTGTAGTAACAGTCAGTGGTGCAGAACTAGAAATAAAAGTACAAAATGTAGCAGTGTGAAAGCAGTTGTCTATGTTAAGTCAATGGGCATGAATCATGATATGAGACCATTCCCATTGTTATTTAATGACAGCTTTATGCATTTGAATGCAGAATTGGATGGTAGTTCAGTGGAGGGAATCTTCCATCTAAAGGGGGAAGATAATAGTTCAGTACATTATTAGGAGATCATTAAATTTAAATTGAATTATTCAGTTCAAACTGTTATGACAATATACAATTTTTATCATCACGTTTCTTTCTCTTTTCTCTGTCTCTGACATTGCATGGTGTACCTTCAATAATTATCCCTCAGATGTAAAACGTAATGGTTGGAATGATCCTTTGTTTCCTTCATCAAAGTTTGTAACATTCTGTTCAAATGAATGTTTTATGTCTAAATCTGTAAACAGAAGAAATCATTTGCAAAGTACTGTATGAATTTGGCAAACTTCTAGTAGACTACATGGTGCTACAAACCCGAAGACATCCATCTTCCTTCACAAAAGATTCAGATGTCCCAGCCAGAGGACTTCATAAACATAGAGAAAACCAGCCAAGGCTTTTAGTACTGGTACACATAGTAATGCTTTAAATGAAACAGATCTTTCTCTCTCTCTCCCTAAGAGGTATTCTCTTCACTCAGGTCATCTGATAACCAAGCCTTTCCATCTAGCTCTGTCATGACACAACTCCTCGATAGTATCTCTCCATGTTCTTTTATTTCATTCTCTGCAACATCTTTCCTAACCAGTTGCTCCCATCTTGACAGTGGTTTCTCTCGTGGGTGTTTTCCTTTTATTTTCATGATAAATCCTTCCTTGGAATGCTCTCTTTGTGCATTTTCAAAATGTGTCCATACCGTCTTATTCTGTTATTTGTTACTTTGTTGTTTTGTCCCAAAAGATATATGATTTAAAATTGTATCTAATTAGTTCTTATTTTATCTCATTTGATTCTTCCTTAACAATTTTTATAGTCTCATCTCTGCTGCCATTAAATCCACCATCTGTCATGGTTCATGTCTAAGTTTCTGCTCTGTACATTAGAATTTGCATCTAGTAATTTTTAAATAGGCATATTTTTATATATCTTGAATTATTTTTGTATTTTTTTGTTTAATACTTCCATTTATTACTATTTTACTCCTTTAGTAGTAAGATAGATAGCAATTACAAATACCCAAGGTATGTTGAGTGTGTATTTTTATACACTTTTACTTTATTTTTCTTTACTTTACTTTTATTCGTACTTTTATATAATTGTACTTTGATATACTTCTATATTTTTATGTGCTTATTTTTATGCTGAAATATTTCAGTTGTCATGAATTCTTTATTGTCAGAGTGACCTGATGTCTTTCTTGTTTTAGGTTCCAGCACACCCTGGAGATCCAACTCGAGCTGACAGAACAGTACCCTTTCAGTTGTGCATAGCTCAGTCTGGCATCAGTGTTGCAGGCTCTGGTGTGTGGACAAGGGTACCTCTACGAAAGGGGTTGAGATTTGGTCCATATGAAGGTGCAAAAGCAGAAAGATCAAACAGGAATGGCTACTGCTGGCAGGTGGGGGATAATAGTTTTAATATTTAATTACAAGCACTTTGTTCCTTAGGGTGGGTATTTAACTATGTTGTATTGCCAGCTTACATTATGTAACATCACATAAAAGAATACATACCAACGTGTATTCCTGGGTGTTCATTTCTCCTATGATGTTTTCCAACTAGCATTTTTGATCTCTCCCATGTATGATGCACATTCTCCCCAGCTCACCCTTACTGTTTTAATTACATTAGATGATGACTACACATTATGAAGTTCCTTGTCAAGTAATTTTCTCCATCCACCTGTTGCTTTACCTCTCTTGGGTCCAAGTATTTTCTCAAACACTGTCAAAAAGTTCGTTTCTCACAGTGCCAAATTTTCCAGGGATTTATGAAGAATTTATTTTAAATTCTAGAACATTAGCTTTTAGAATGCAGTTATGGAACCTGGCTGTTCATGATACATGTATTCCATGCCTAGCTACAGGAGAATGAATGTTGTCTTTTATGGTGTCATTAATTATTTGTTTATTCACATGTAGGAAATTCCAGTACTGAAATTCATCAATGTCTGTCTGTGTTTGCAGTGTTCAGTTTGAGGGTTCTGCCATAATCCAGTACAGTTTGCACATTTCTTGGAATATTAAAGCCCACTCTTGATGTTGCCAAAATTCATGCTCTGGGCATTACTGTTACAAATACAAACAATGTCCATGTTGAAGTCAGTATTCTAACTAATGGACATATTAGTACACTTGAAATGAAATAATAAGTGATATTCTTCTGTCTTATTTTTCTACTTTTGTATTAATGTATAGATTAATTTTTTGTCTGTTTTACATGGCTTCCAAAATGTCAGTATTTTATGGCCACTTGAAGTGGCTGATTGTGAGACTTCATAGATTTTCTTCTAGAGCATTAGAACATTTTTAAGACACCTTTTTAGCAAATATGATCATTTTCCCTACTAATTTTCTCATTATTTTCCATCTTTGCTTAGTTTTGTCTTCTGTATCTGTAAATCATTTCCTCTGTGGCCTCTTTTTCTTCATAACTGCTTCTGCAATTCTGTCATTCCACCAGGGCATTTCTTTGTTTCTTTTTTACATTCTCCCACATATTTTTCTATGTAGTAATGCGCCCTTAAATATCTTCTATTCATCTGTTGACAGTTTCATCCTTTTGTATTTTTGCTTTTATCTTATTTTGGTATTCTTCTGTAATTTCCCTGTGCCCATGTAGTCTTCTTAATTAGCATGGTGAAGACATAATTTAATACCCATTGCTGCCCTCAGCAGAAAGTGGTTCATGAAAGGGAACGGATTTGCTTGTTGATGTACACTGACTTTTTAAACTTGAAAGTTATTTTACTTCTGGCTTTCAGTAGTGTACAAAGAATTAGTATCATAATAACATATTCCTCGATCACATCTCTCGTCTTCAGTGTGAGTATTTATGTAGGAGTTATGCTGTCTCTCTAAACCATGTATGCATTCTGGCATCTTACTCCATCAAAGTAAGATAATTTATAAACAGGATTAAGAGAAATTCATTGAAGAGTTATAATGTTTACATATTTTTATGAATTCACTTTATCCAGTTGTGATCATAGTCGCTTACTTTTGTTTCTTAAGGGCAAGAATTAAGCTTGTGAGCTCACCACGTGTTCTTTTCTCATCCTTTGAATCAGTTGAATGATTTTCACAAAATTTAGTATGGACATAATGGCATTAGAGGACACCCAATCCTTTTAATTTTTAATTTTCTACAATCAGTAATAACATTATTTTTTTTATTTCTATTTTGAGTGGTGTAAAACAAAAAGGTTACTGCCTGAAGTAAAAATTTACCTTCTGATTTGATGTTGATAACTAATACAATTTGCAGTGAGCCACTAGGAATCTGGTGTGGAAATATGTCGTAAAAATTTCAATAAATTATTTATGAAATATTGTTTATAAGTCAAGAATTACAAACAGAAAAACAACATAAAACACTGAGGTTTTGTCTGGCATCTGTACTGAAGTAATAAGTTGTTTCAAGAATCGAAGAAGAAATAGAATTATCTTCGCTGCTGCTGCTGCTGTTGCTCCCACTACAATCATCGCCACAGCAATTTCAGCCTTTGTTAATACTAGAAGTAGTAGTAGTAGTAGTAGTATTAATAATAGAGTTCTTATTTCTCAAAATTGAAAACCAAATTACAATTTGGCATTTATTGAGGGATGGCATTACATTAGAATTAATGAATTTTAAATATGCTGAAATAAAACTTGCCTATCCCATAACGTAATAAAAGAACAAACAATAAAGCTAATAGGAACCAGGTAATTTCTAAAAGACATTAAATTATATTTTAATAGGATAAAATTATTGTCTGTGCCACATCTCATTGAAAGAGGGCACTAAGAAGTTTAGGACATAGATACAAGGTTAATATTAAATTGAATCTTCGGAAGGCCGAAACATATTGTTCTGGTGAATGGACTTTGAATTGAGTATATATAAGTGATGAACAAGGAAAATCAAGAATCATCATGACACACTGGGATGCTACACTAAAGACTTGTAGTAATTATGAATTTTGTGATTCCAAAATGAGTATTATACAGATGTAAACATTTATTTTGGAAATTAAAATTATGCTATCTTAATTTTTTTTAAATTTCCCTCAGTTGTTATACACACTTTTTAATAACTTCCCAACATATTATTATTATTATTTGTTGTGTGATTTGCAGATTCATCACAACAGTCGGCCATTATATTGTGTGGATGCCAAGGATTGTGGTATTGCCAATTGGATGCGCTATGTCAATTGTGCTCGCCATAAAGAAGAGCTAAATTTAAAGGCATTTCAATATAAAGATGAAATTTACTATCGAACATTCCAGCACATACCTGCGCATGTTGAGCTGCTTGTGTGGTATGGTGATGAGTATGGTCGAGAACTGAGTATTGATGTTAAGAATTTTCACAAAACTCAACAAAAACAGTGCCATAGTGAGTAATTTTACAACTGAATTTTTCTTCTAAAAAGTATGTTGTATTTATTTCTGTTATTCCTTATATTTCCTTGACTTCAGTCATCCACTGTATGTCTGAAAGATTTAATGTAGGTTTAACATGCTGAAGCCTGTGAAAATGCATAGACTATTTTTTTAATTAGGAAATGAGTTAGCTTCTAATTACATTTGATTTAAACTAATTCAGTAAGTAAATTATATGTGTCCCTCACTATCTGTTGATTTCTACATTGTTTTTTTAGCATAAATAATTATAAATCTAAAGGGAAGAATTTAAATTACACCTGAGAAAAAATAATTAATTTAAAATCTTGACTGAGCCATGTGCAAACCATGATACTCATTGTGACCACCATCTAACTCTGGAAGGCTAACAGAAGGTGGTACTCATTGATAGGTGTCATATAACTATAATTTGGCAGCCACAGGAGATGTTCCTTTGATAAGCTACTGATACTGTCCTTTGTAGATGTGTTCCGATGTGTTGGATGTGGTACTACATATTCAAGCCCATTGTATTTGGAGAATCATAAGAGTTATTGTCGTGGACTAAAGGGTATGAGGTTAACGCAAAGTGGAAGAGAGGTTGGTGTTAAACGCAGTCAAAGCAACAGTATTCATAGTAAGCTACAATGTGGTCAAAAACAGTACCAGTGTAGTGGTCATGACAGTGATCGACCGACCAGCCTGAGCTATGTTAAACCAGTGAATTTAAGCATTGAAGGTGATATGTGTGACAAGGTCTCCTGTACAAATTCTGGTTACTCCAAATATATTAGAAACAATTTATATCAGTGTCCTGCTTGTGGTCAGAATTTAGCATTTCAAAGCAGTCTTATAGCACACATTATGAAACATGAGAGAGAGAAATCACATGAATGTGAAAATTGTGGTTGTAAATTAGGTGGAAGACGTAATCTGTACGCACACATGAATGTCAAACCTTATGAATGTGAGGAGTGTGGTCACATTTTAGTTCAAAGATCTGATTTAAATACACATATGAGAGGTCACACGGGAGAGAAGCCGTTTGGATGTGAGGAGTGTAGTCACAAGATTGCTCATAGATCTAATTTAAATAAACATGAGAAGTCACATGGGAGAGAAGCCATTTAAATGTGAGGAGTGTGGTCACAAGTTTACTAAAAAATCTATTTTAAATACACATATGACAATCCACACTTGAGGGAAGCCATATGAATGTGAGGAGTGTGGTTACAAGTTTTTATAACGTGGGATTTGAAATTCTGCAGGAGATCTCACAAGGGAGAGAAGCCGTATGAATGTGAGGAGTGTGGTTACAAGTTTGCTCAATGATATATGAATAGAAGAATAGTTACCACAGATATCTGTTATGATTACACAGCATTATAATGCTTATTGGAGAAAAGATTGTATAAGAAGCATTATAACAAGTGTTTACATATTGAATCGAATATGACAGAAAAGAAATCACACCAAGAATGAAGTTAATGACTATCACAAAGCAACATCCACTTGGAACAATATTAGTGCTGCATAATATGAAGAATGTTTAAGAGTTATTGGTTATTGGTTGTATATTGATGTTATTGTTTGTACAATTCCTTCTCATTATTGTTTACTCATCACTGAAAATCTTTGAAATTTAGAAATTTATTTATTACTTCAAATCCATTCTTCTCATTGGCTATTTTTGTTATAAGTGAAGGGAATTGGGGTTTTAGGAAATATAATTGTAATGCTCAATACAATGTGTAGATGAAAGAATTATTTGATTGAATAGCTAGTGGTCTCTTACTTTTCCATTAGTATAGAGCATTGCTTTTGTTATACCATCAAAAAATTACTCCTGTTAGCAGAGCTCTGCCTTGGACATTTTTCTACATTTTTGATATTTCGAAAATTTTAAAAAAAATTAAATTTTTCTTCAAAATTCTCCCCGCAGGATCAATGCCAGAACCGGTCTCTGCATAACCCGGTCCCTGCTGCACACTGTCTGACAGACGCGTCTCTGACGTACAATGTCTCTGCCTGATCCATTCCCTGTATCACACAATTACTGCAAGGCCATCTCTGCAAAGACCTGGTTGATCAGATGCCAGGTGAGGCACAGACCGAATGAAGCGGAGAAAGTGTGAGACAGAGAGTGTCGAGCATAGACCGTGTGCGTCACAGAAAGTGACCAGCAAAGAGCGGGTAAGGCAGAGATCGAGTAAAGCAGAGACAGGTTGAAGCATGGACTGAGTCCGGCTGAGACTGGTTGAAGTAGATAGAGTGGCAGAGACCAGATCTGATAGGGATGGGTTAGGTCAAATTCTGGAAAAAAAAATCTAATTTTTTAAAATATTCTAAAAATAGAAAATGCTGCAAATTGTCTGAAAATCGCAAAAAACCAAAAATTAAAAAATTAGAATTTGAAATATTTCAAAAAATTTAGTTTTAATTATTCGTGTTTTTTCCGTCTAATCACAATTGTATATAAATAAAATATCATTTACATATTTGGTACAACTTTTTACTACATGTTTCGGTTACATTGAACCATCTTCAGGTGTAAAGTTAAAAGTCAAAAATTATAATCTTATAAACTAAAACTTAATTACTGTTGTGTAACTTCTGATGATGTTTACTTCCAAATGCATTGGAGTGAGGGTATATTTTGAAGTGATAGTGGTTTAACATTGGCCTGTAACGATCTTATCTTATGTACAATTTTATTTATATACAATTGTGATTAGACGGAAAAAAACACGAATAATTAAATTTTAATTCACAATATGACGCAATTATATCAAATTATCAAATTTAGTTTTGTAAGCGTTTTGGACATTTTCCTACACTGTTTGATTTTTCGAAATTTTTTAATTTTTTTAAAAAAAAATTCTTCAAAATTCTCCCCAAGCGGTCACTGCCGAACTCTGTCTCTGTATTAATCGTTCATGCTGTGCCCCGACTTCTGACAGGCCGTCCCTGCAAAAACCTAGTTCGACAGACGGTAAGGCGCAGAACAAGTCAAACAGACGTGTGAGGCAGAGACCCTGTGTGGCACAGGCCGTATCCGCAGATCCGGGAGGAGCACAGTGGGTATACGGTTGAAACTGTGTGAGGCTAATACAGTCTGGAAGAGACAGGGTCCAGGAGAGCAGAGTTCTGATTTGGATGGTGTATGTAAAGCTTAGAAAAAAATTTCAAACTTTTCGAAAAATCAAAAAACCACGTAAATTAATTGAAAGACGCACAAAGCCAAAATTTTCGAGCCGTCGTTGTAAAGAATGTTTCGGACAGAGACCGTGTGAGGCATGGCCTTTGTCCGGCAGAAGGTGATGCTGAGTTCGAGTCCAGCAGAGACCAGGTGAAGAAAGGGACTGAGTATGGCAGTGCTGGTTAGGCCGTGACCGAGTCGTGCAGATACGTTGTGTGGCAGGTACGAGTTCTATCAAAGAGATGTTTGTGTGGGGTAAATTTTTGAAATTTTTCAAAAAATCAAAAATTGCTGGAAATTGTCTAAAAAGCGCACAAAACAAAAAAAAATTAGGTGAAATTTTTTCGATTATTTTTAGTTTTTTGCGCCATTTGGAAGATTTCCAACATTTTTTTGAACATGTGACCAGCAACTATCAGCTTCACAAGAAGGTCTCTGCTCTATAGACTTAGTTATTTGGCTAACTGAGGGAGACAAAGCGACAGAATTCTGGGCAATATTGTCGAATGTTATCAAGGAGGATGAAATGGGCGGATATGCGTGTATAATTAAATGGTAGGTGGAGGTCTTTGCATAAACAATTCCACAAAGCTCTTTACACTACAAGCAGTGGAAAAAGGTACCCCTTAAGTAGCTTTACAGAGGTTTTAATCCAGAACAACCATTCAGTTAAAAATTTTAAAAAAAACATTCTGATTATGGGCATGAGGAATGGAAGTTGTGTGCATTTCTATCACCACTGATCCTATCCGTGGTCATAACTTTCCCGCTGTAGCCTTTCTACATTACACAAACAAACATGTCTGGCATAGAAACTGTTATACACATCGTTCAAGAATCTGTAACATTCGATGTTACGAACGGGATATGAGTATTTTTAAGTATTTTCCTGTCCTGAATATCATTTCTGCACGATACGGTCAATCAAGGTTCTCCGATCTTATCTTATTTTAAAATATTTACAAATTTCGTAAAATTTTATTCGTACATTATCATGGAAATATACAAACAAAAGAAGGAAATCTTTCTAAAAAAAGACGTAATTAATACCAGAGTCGGTACACGTTCTCAAACCGAGGCCATAGCTGGTAGCACATGATTACACTAGCGAAGGAACTGATAAAGTTCCTTGTAAGAACTGTCAAAATAATACAGAATCCAGCAGAGACGAATAACTAGGCCTATTTTTATTTGTGAATAAATTCTGTTTCATTGAGTAAATAACATAAACTGATACGTTAACATACAACAAAAATCTCAGAAATTAAATTTGAACACATATTTGAACAAAATTAAATAAATCCCCCACTTTTGTCGGCGCGTAGTAAAATCATCCATCGCGCGTTATAATACGTCATAAATCACCTCTCTTACAATGTATATCCTCAAAACATTTGTTGAATGAATAAAATAAGACCTAAACTGAAATAACTGTGGTCATATTCCATTTTTCGTCAGCGTTACAGTCGCGTGTGATGTAATGTTACGGACATTGCGATAAAGTACAAGGGCTGTTCAACTTTCTCATTAACATGGAAGAACATTTTCCCTCCATTACATAAATTCTATTTGACCTCGAAATATTTCTTCCTCGCTTTCTTAATGACTCTGTTGTAGATAAGAGAACTGTAGAAAAGAAATAACGAGTAACCCAGTTAGAACTTTACAATGGCTAATTTCTGGGGAAATATAAGAAGGAGTTACTCTGTCAAAACGCGGACATAGCGTCAATTTTTATAAAATGTGACTAAATAATTCCATGAAAACAGTCCTTACTGAGAAGCTAACAGTAGCTCAGCTACACACGAAATTCTCCGCCATCTACAAAACTCGAAGGTGCTCAAAAGAACAGTCACCTATCCCTGACCCAGAAAAATTCAGTTCATACTTTTATAGCCTATTCTACTTTGTAAGATCCATTTTAATAGTATTATTCCACGTATACTTAGGTCTTCACAGCCGTCTCTTCCATTGAGTTAATAATGCGTTTAATGTCGACTCATTTATTATACATATTATACAAATGTCCAAATTTAGAACAATGAAATTAACTTACACTAAATGTATATATACAGGCATACCTCGGAGATATTGCGGGTTCGGTTCCAGACCACCGCAATAAAGCGAGTCACACGAATTTTTTGGTTTCCCAGTGCGTATAAAAGTTATGTTTACACTATACTGTAGTCTATTAAGCGTGCAATAGCTTTATGTCCAAAAAACAATGCGAGAATTACCAAAATGTGACACAGAGACACGAAGTGAGGACGTGCTGTTGGAAAAATGGCGCCGATAGACTTGCCACAAACCTTAAATTTGTAGAAAACGCAATATCTGCGATGCGCAATAAAACGAGGTATGCTTATACTCTGCACTTTGACAATGTTACATCCTCGTCGCTAGAACAAAGTCAGGCTTTGAAAACAGCGGTAATTACACGAACCATCTTATTTAATATCAAACACGAGATTGAGGAGAATATTTGGACCTACGAGAAATAAAATTACAGGAAACTGCAGAATAAGGAGGTTCATAATTTGTAATCTCCGAAATAATATTATTGTGCCAGAATAATCAAATCGAGAAGGACGAAATAGACTGGGCATGTATTACGCATGCACTGATAATAATATGTCCAAATCTCGAGCAATAAAAAAACTTACATTTCAATTATAAAAACTGCATTTTGATAATGTTACTCTCTCGTAAATAGATGATACCTTCATACTTTGAAATGCAGTGGTAATATATGCACCGTCTGCTGTAATATCCAATAAATCTCGCATAGCTTATATCTGGTTTTCGTAACATTTATCAGAATAAACAGCTACAATTTTCCTAAACACCAATAATATTATCATACAAAAACGTGGCTCATAAAAACGAGAAACACTGTAGATAATACCGGTTATAAAAATCCATGCTATCAGAGCTAATTACGGGACAGAATTCGCACTCAATAATCATAATTATATCACGTCCTAATTAATTCATATCTACTCTGTTCGGCCCAACGTAACTGTAGACTAACGAATTAAGTTTCATTAAGTGAAATAAAAGTTGGCAGTGGAACCACGGTTCAGGAGAATTTGACGTAAATACGTCTATACGGAAAGGAAGTTTATATATTGGCTTTATTCTAAATATTTCTTTATACATGCTTTACAATTGAGTAAAGTTTGATTAAGACATTGCTTATTTAACTTGAATTAGTTACGCTTAAGATGGGTCTGTGGTAGCTGAATGTAATGTAAGGTAATGTAATGAAATGTTTTATAGGTAACAACAATGCCGAGTAAACAGATGACGTTTCCTAGGTAACATAACAATGAAGTTACATTTTTTCGTAACACATTCTTGCCGAATGACCCTTCCTTATAGACGTATTTACGTCAAGAAAAGAAACAAATAGCGGTAAGGCATCTTACTTGTAACCGGGATATACCTAGTTCGAATCCCGACATGCTACATCTCTTTCTCTAGGTCTCCCCAGATATAAACGTTGGGAAACCCGGACATATTTCTCGTTTCTCCATGCAACCATTCATAATTATCTTTACATTTCATTCGATCGTGAAAAACGTTGTGCTTAGCGTCATTAAATGACTTTCAAATAAGCTATAAACTATATAGGAACTTGAATAAATAGGTTGCGACAGACTTCCGGAGAAACCTGTTTCTTTCACATAAATGAATATTATTTATTGTTTACTTCAACGCTGTCAGTAATTGAATAAGTAATTGTTTCGCTCAACCAATAATTGGATGGCTGACCGGTACGCAATTTTGCTATCACGTCACGGGTGACGTCGTTAAACGAATATAGTCCACTTGCTTGCTGTATTCACAGCTGTTTCAACCAGTGGAATACAGTTGGTGCTTCGAGTGTTTGAATTACAGTAAGAAATTTACTTACAGTACCGTGAAGCAAGTGTTATCACCACATGATAAAGGGTAACATGTAACATTTTATTATTTAGTGTTCTGTGTGACGACAGGTCCATATGAACAGGATCCTTCCATCCTTTTCTCGGACTGGGACCTGTTCATATACGTTCTTGGCAGATGATCCAGAAGTGGTTTGCCATTGCCTTCTTCTGGGTGTGAATGGAGTAATTGTTGGGATGCCACAGAGAAACCGGGGAAGCCCCCGGAGGAAAACCCCGTGTTGCCTAGACCACGATCTTGCCCAACACAAGTTATAAATTCCGGCACCGCCGGGAATCGAACCCGAGACACCAGGATTACAAGGCCAGCGTTCTAACCGCTAGCCCACCTCATCTTATTATTATTTAGTGTTCTGGCTGACGACGTTAGACCGCCGTGGCTGACAGCATGTAACATACGCGTTTTTAATTACTTTTGAACAGAACCGTGAATAGCCTGTCTCTGCACAAAATCACTGCTAATTTAACTTTAAAATGTAACACTGAACCTGTAATTGATAAACCAATAGACCTCTGGAAAGATTTTGTAATTGCACACATTTTGTACGACAAATCGTAATGGTTGAATTTATTGTCAGACAATGACAGAATCTAGTCGATATCTGAGGTTCTCACAGCGGTAAAATAATCTATGGCAGTCTTCTGTGTAGGGATGCCGTGAGGACTTGTGGCTTAGATAACAAGGTTTCCAATACAAATACCGCCTCCATCTTCGGGGATGAAGCTGAAGGCAACACTGTACAGGCAGATGATCTTGGAAGACAATTTAGGGACGAGTAGGGAGAAGGGTAGGAACGGAAGGATTTTCTGTACGAGTCTGGTAGGAAACATTTCCTCCGCGCTGATCCTTAGACCAACTTGCTCATTGTATTACGTAAGGTGACACACGTCGACAATGGCTAACATGAACATTAGAAGGTTTGCGAAAGAATTTCACATCGAGTGAGGAGAGGGAGATAATTAACAATCTGTATATTCCACCGATGTTTTCTGAACAGTCAATAGAATGCCTGTTCCCGCGACCTTGACGCTATCGGACAGACGGAGTGGCAACTCCGCAAGGTAACTTTCAAAACGTTGGTTTCTACCTGCAAATCCACACGGCGTTATAATCCAAAAGACCGATTTCGATGACAACAAAACTGTAATTATTCCATTGCTTGGTCTGGCGGTTCACACTTTGTAATAAAGAAAATAAAAATTATAAATTTTATTTATTTGTAATTTGTTTAACGATGCTGCCAGAAGTTCAGATTATATAGACTCGAATTATTTAATTATTAATATTGAAAATGATGTGGAAGGAAGATGCCATAGCTTAATTTAAAGTACTGTATCAAAATTGCGTGCCACGGTGGTCTAGCGGTTAGAACGCTGGCCTTGTAATCCTGGTCTCTCGGTAAAGACCTCCTACCTTGAATCACCGACAGTACATTTGGCTTCCTCACACGTCCTTTCCAATTCATTATGAAATGATAAACGTATCATTCGACGCCATATAATTTGAGCTACTGACAATTTCGTTAGATAAATCACAAATAAATAACTAAAAACACTCTACCCTCTCTACAAAAATACAAAAGTCAATACACTTCTCACTGTCCTCAGTAACTGAGATGTGTTAACAAATTTTATGTACATTTAAGACAACAAAAATTATTTAAGTTCTGAAGTAAAGTGCCAACTTCTTAAGTAATGTCTCTGAGACTTTACACAAGGTACATTAATAAGCTGAGAGGTTTAGAGATATTATTATTATTATTAAGTGTTCTGTCTTACGACAGGTCCATTGCTCTGCCCAAACAGAGCTCTCCAGTTTTCCCTATTCTCGGCTTCCTGGAACGTCATCTTCTTTCCTTGTTTAAGGTCGTCGGTTAGCTGTATCAATCTTCTTCCTAGTCCTCTCTTTCCTTCAACCTGGCCTTCGATGATATCACTCAGTAACCCATTCCTTCTCATAATATGTCCCAGCCAGTTAGCTTTCCTTCGTGTAATCGCCTGCAGAATGCTTCTTTGCTCGTTGACTCTCCTCAATACTTCTTCGTTGGTCACTCGATCCGTCCACCTGATCTTCTCCAACACCACATTTCAAAACTCTCCAGGTATTTCTGTTCCTTCTTCCTGAGTGTCCAAGTCTCTGCTCCATACAGCGCGACACTC
>NW_019060011.1:1341283-1353783 GCF_000696155.1 Zootermopsis nevadensis
TTTTGGCGAGTCTTTGGCAAAATTTGATGCACACGCCATTCCGAAATCGCAGGAGGGTCGGTGTAATGCACTACCAAAACGCCCGTAACTAAGAAACAAATGCTACTTCGATGATGCCGGCTGGCACACTGATTCACTATGAATGTAGGCCGCACTCCCTAGCGGCAGAAGCTCGTACTACATCCGGTTCGCCCTCTCGTATTGACACAGTCTTGAAACTTTCCGATCGCATCTCGTATGAGCGTAAGAATTGAATTCTTCTGGTACAGGAGACGGACAAGAGACAAACTACTGTCAACAAGGGTTGCATAAAAGTCAGGGAATTTCGTCATCAGCGAATATCAGCTTCCAACTCCTTCGAGTTAATTAATGGCTTTCTGTGGTTACGATACTCTGACACTCTATCTCTGTGGAAATGGCCAGTGACGGGTCCACTGTCCATCCCCCGTCGATATATTAATGAATGAATATTAAGCAACGATTAAAAACACGGGAGTGCCGAAGGACTCGGAGAAAAACCTACAATAGTGTTATTTCGTCTACCACAAATCTCATGGAAGCTTGGTCTTCCGCGGTGACAAACGGCCTCACGACGCAGTTGTAGTTATTTACAGAAAAGCGTAACCACTCCTGCAGTGTTATTATCCTTACGTCAGCAGATGTTTGTTAATAGTGATCTAAGGACTTTCGAAATAACCTTAACAATTAAATCTGGTTTATAAATATTTCACCTTGCTTCAGACTGCTTTAATGAACTTAATTTTTATCCTGCGTTTTGATCTAATTATCTTGATTGTGTTTTTTGCAGGAAATGCTTGGAAATGACGGAGTATTTCTGTACCCTACATTTATCGACTGCGCTAACTTCCACCTAGAGTCTTACTATAAGATATTCAACATATCATACACGATGATAATGAACGCATTAGAAGTGCCAGTTACAAATTGCCCCATGGGCATGAATGAACGAGGTCTGCCGATTGGAATTCAGGTAAATGACTTTAAAATCCCTTTTCTATTACCTCGCTTCATTTTCGGAAGTAAACGGCCCCAGAATATTTGCAAAATGTTAAATTCGAGGTTCTCAGACGGTGAAGATGTCTCTGATGGTCCCCTGAAGCATTTAAGACTGACGGACTATTTTCCTCGGAAATCTACATATCCACACGGAACTACAACCCAGAAGACCAATATTGATAACTGACAAATGTTCTGCATATCTTTTTTGCTTATTTGTAATAAATCAATTCGTAATATGGGTTAAGATTAATAAAAAGATACAAAGAAATTAAATATTTCGATGTGTGATGTTTACACTTAAAATTATTCATTGCCAGGACTTTTTCCATCGTCTGTTCTTTAAAACCCACGACGTTTCGGAGGTTGGTTCTGTCTTCGACTTCGGGTGAGAGGTACCTACTCTGTTGGGTACCTTAGATACAGCTAGTCTCTGTCACTGAACGTCGTGGGTTTTAAAGAACAGACGATGGAAAAAGTCCTGACAATTTTAAGTGTAAATTACCGTCGTCAAAACCCTTTAGAATTGAGTGTGATGTTTGTTTTTTATACAACATTAAAATATATTGGAATATGATATATATATAATATTTGCAGAGACATACGACGTTCTCGGAAGATAACCCTACCTCAGTACCATTTTGCCAATCACACAAATAATTTATTTATTTAGTGTTCTGTCTGACGACAGGTCCATATGAACAGGATCCTTCCATCCTTTTCTCGGACTGGGACCTGTTCATATACGTTCTTGGCAGATGATCCAGAAGTGGTTTGCCATTGCCTTCTTCTGTGTGTGAATGGAGTAATTGTTGGGATGCCACGGAGGAAAACTCCGTGTTGAATAGACCACGGCCTTGCCCAACACAAGTTATAAATTTGGGCACCGCCGGGAATCGAACCCGAGACCCCAGGATTACAAGGCCAGCGTTCTAACCGCTAGACCACCGTGGCCTTCAAACACAAATAATACCAACTAATACTGAAAAATTGTTGCGGAGAGATACCAAAGCAAGGCTGTGGATCGGTTAAAATTTATCACTAAATGATTTCTTTACATCTTCATCCACTTTTCTCTTCCTCGCTGCCCTTTATCCCTTTCGAACCTTTGTGTTCTTCCATCTTTCTTCCTTACTATTTTCCCATCCATTTCCGCGTCGTACGACAAACAAAATATCAGCAGTGGTCTAACGTTATTTCAACGCTTCCCTCGTCCATAGCAAAAGGACTTACCTAATAATAGCAGTACTCTACTTTTAAAACAGAACATTCTGCCCATAAAAGGCGGGAGTTTCTTAACTACGTCAGCGTAATATTAAATTCTCAAAGACTCCGCTCCATGGCGTTAGTAGGGTGATTAATTGCATTCATCGCTGAAGGAATAAAGACTCGAGAATGCTGTAAACAGGATTTTGATGTTAGTCACAGGGTAGATTTAAATGATAACAGAATAATCTAAAGCAGTGGTATTCAACCTGGGGTACGCGAAGACATCTTAGAGGGTACGTGAAATTTAAAATATATATATATATTATTTTATGATAAACACTGAATAATCGGTAATGTAATTTATTTAATTTATTTTAGATGTAGATTATATACTATGTATAACTTGAATTATACACCAACAACTTTAGGGGTACAAAGTTGAAGAGAAATTATATCTGGGGGTACGCGAACAAAAAAGGTTGAATACCACTGATCTAAAGTATGCTTTGGAAGCCGCTTGCTACAATAACAAGTCTATATTCTTAGATGTCGTGACATTGGTCTCTTCCCTTCGGGTTTTCCAACACCTTATACATATTTCACATCCGTCATATGCGCGCAAAAGCTTGGCCGATCTCATCCTCCTTAATTTGATATTTAGAGAACAGTACAAATTATGAATTCCGTCGTGCAGAATTCACCAGTCTCCTGTCACTTCCTCCCATTAGATGGTCCAAATATTTCTCTCAATACTTTGTTCACAAACATCCTCAGTCTATGTCCTTTCGTTTGTGTTAAAGACCTTGTTTTTCACCCATATCAAATATCAGACAAATTATAGTTTTGTACTGACTCATCTCGTTATCCTGTTTTATCTTGTGCAGATTGTGGCTGCACCATTCGAGGATCGGCTGTCAATTGCAGTAGCAAACGAATTACAAGCCGCATTTGGAGGGTGGACAGAACCCCCTGCTTCAGAACGAGCAGCATAACATATCTTATACTCAGCCCAGAGACTCGTCACTTACAATAAGAGACAAAATCTGCATCTAAAAATAAATAAATATTAACATTGGCAAAATCCTCTTGGGCGAATTCGGGGCGAAATGATGCTGCTGATCGCCCAAGAGAATTAAATCGTCCTTAGTAGCCTATAATGCTTCAAAGCATCAAATACTAATATTAATAATAATAATCCCAATATATTTAAAATTTCAAACAATAAAAGAATTCCGACTGAACCAGGATTCGATCACATGACACAAGGCCACCCCACTAACCCATGAGCTAAATTGCAATTCGTAATTCTCATTATCGAAATATGGTATTAACAACACAAGTTTTATAAAGTTTCAGTTTGAAGTCGATTGCCTGATTAAGATAATATACGTTTTGTTCCATGAATGATTTACTTCAAAATTAATAAGTTATGAAAAATGGCGACATGCTTTGTAACCATTGCATGTGTTAAATATTTCGTAAAATATAAACATAATGAAGTCCCTCAGTTTTAAACTGTGCTCATACACATTCTAATTAACGAATGAAATAACAGAGCATAAAGAGAAACAATGATGTTAAGAACTAAGGTCCTTGTTTCTTTAAACACAGAAGATATTCCGAACAGCTGAGAGCATTTTAAATAAAAAGAAACAAACAAACACGTTTACTCCTAGGCGGACGGCAACTTTCATTTCTTCTTATTGCCAACGAAGTGTAAAAAAAATGTAAATATTTAATGATGTCATATTTCATATTGGTGTGTGTACAAGAACAAGTTTTTATCCAAATATTTAAAATTATGTTTATATTCTGGACTTGGTATCTATCGGTTAATAAAGTTGAAGATGTCCTTGGCACGGGGAAGTTTCCATACCGTCATTGTTTACCATACACAAACATTTCAGTTACAGTTTAAAATCACATAAAAGTTAAATGTTAAAGATTCTTAACAACAAATTAATATTCCACAAAGTATATTTTAAAACTATTCAATTAACGTAAGTTAAAACTCTGTAGTATTTAACATGGGCATTAATATTAAGAAACACTGGTCGTTCAGTACAAGTAATATATCGTTGAGAGCTCCGTGTATGATTACTGAATCATTAATCATCATCATCATCAACACCAGCCTTCAACGTCTTAGGCCGTTACTTGTAGGGTCTCCTTGACAGATATGCATCCATTTTGTTGGTAACAGAAAATATGGAATCGCCTTAAATGTTTACGAATTCCATGACAGTTTGCATATTTAATTCCATATTTCCATAATTCCATAATTATGCCTTATATTTATTTTATATTGTAGGCTAACCTTTGTCTTCATTGTATTCACATCATGACATGAGCATATTATATAAATAAAAACATTAAAATCCAACCTTAAATTTTCACGAACTCTCTCTCTCTCTCTATTTTTTTATTTTTTTGGAACTAAATTTTCTAAACTGAATATGGTAACTTTATAGGCGTACAGACATTTTTCAAAGAACTCTTTTACAAATGGTGAGTCTGTGGACATATTTTTGTATGATTCTCAATGCCACAGTCATAAACACTGCAACGTAACAATAGTCCTCCAAATGCGTCTATTTCTTGTTGGTGTTTATATAAGTTGAAAAGAACTTGAGGGGAGAATTTCCCTCAGAGAAATAAGACTTTACCGTGAGCAATAGACATCTGTAACTTTAAAATATATTCATATTAAATGTATCCTATAATCTGGTGGAATTTTACCGACGATTCAGAGGTGTTTGCTGCCTCCATCATCAGTGTGATCGCTGGCGCAAGAACCCAGTCATCTTCATAAAACATCAAATCTCACAAATCAAACATTACCTGCATTAACTATGTCTGTGCGGCCACCACTTTAGTTAGGCCTTTGTATAAGATTCATAGTATTCCTCGACATCTTCAAAATTTGTGTTCGCACAAATTGAGAAAACACATACGTACCAAAAACCTATAGAATTTATTGTATAAATTTCAATAATTTTTAATATCATAATCAATCAATCATAATCAATGTCATAAAAACTAAAAATACTACAGATTGCTTAGTATTTCAATGGCATTCGTAGCCGCCACTAAATTTCGTGTTTCAAGGTCACAATAACAATAGATTTAACAAGAGCAGTGGAACCCAGGCGAATGACGACAGCTCAGAACTCGCGCCGTGGCAAAGCTGGCTTAGGTTCACCCGTACGGAAAGTGGGGACGAAGTCCTTCGATGGCCTTGAAGCAAGCGAATTCGTGACGGCTACCGTCGTTTATGTAACGATATTAAACAAGAGAAGGAACACGTAACGAGGCTAGTATCTCTCCCACCCATGCTGATTTGCAACGCCGGCCTCTCCTGCTGCCATATCAGGTATAAATTGGCATAGGACCAGTCGATATTCAGTCGCTAGACAGCGTGACGGTGCTTAGACGTGTGAAGTTTTTTTCGTGATTGTCGGTAGACTCGATTTATAAACTGGAATCCTGTTCATTGAGAAGAACGCACGTAAGCAAACTTTTAACATACGCTGTAATTAGCTTTATTACAATTTGTAGAATACGCCTATAACCTCAGCACATTTTTATTTATTTTTCATTATTAACTGATGATTGAAATTCACGTCAGTGTTTACGAGAGAAATTACATCACTCATTATTGTATGTATTTTATAGACGAAGCGGCCTTACGTTGTGAAACGTTCATTGTGCCTTTTATACGGCTAAAGACATTTGTCTTAAAGAAATGTGGGACATTCTTGAATTTTGTTATTTGAAGATAAAATAAATCTTCCATGACTCATCCAGTGTTCTCTCTCTGCGATAATCTATTTCATCCAGTCCTTTAAACAAAACGAGCAGTGCACAGAACTTAACCGAATCAAAAAGAAGATAAAACTTTAGAGGATTAAAATTATCTGTCTACTCTCTGCAACACTAACACTTACAGTGTTGTTTATATAACATATCTTATAAGATATTGTAGGTGCGTCATATTGTGATTTTATTTAAAAATAGTATTAAAATATATTAAAATTGTCCGTCAATCACAATAAAGTAATATAAGATAATTAAATGGTTAAAATATTATCCTTTGTTCCGTATCGAGTACTCGATTTACATATGGAACATTCCATATGTAAATCGAGTACTTTATTGTGATTGACGGACAATTTTAATATATTTTAATATTATTTTTAAATAACATATCTTATTCGTAACACGTATAGATGAAACATGTGAAGTACGAACAGTTGAAATTTATTAACGATAGATGGTTTATCTACCTACGAGTCGAAACGGCGTCACAACCCAGAAGACCATAGGCACCAAACACCAAATCACTTACCATAAATCAGAATTCAGCACAATTTAACCCAAATTAAGGGACTACTGAATAACTACTGGCAACAAATAACCCTCCATGCAGAACGCCATATTTACGATTAATACTATCAAACTAAACTTCTAGTATCACTTTACATAAGCGCACAAACATCAGAACAAACAGTCCCACAAAAAAGTCAAAATATTAAAATAGTCAGCCCTTTAGTAAAAATAAAGTGTTATAACAGATAATAATGTCCAAAGTAATTCCTTGTTAAATTTAGAATGTTCACTCCACTTAAAAGAAATAACATTCAGATTTTGGAAAAAGCAATGTGGATTTCTCAAAGCAAATCCCGGAACATTTTTCACTCTTGTAAAACATGAGTTTGTTAATTGAGATGCCGAGGTGAAATAAAAGTGATAACAAACCCCCCACACCACAAAAACTTTGAATCGCAAATGTAGTCTGCATACATAAAGGTGTCAGGGTCTTGGGACATTATGACCTATACCACAAGCATTTTCCAATCTTATAGGGAATATTATGTCATTCAGTAAGAGACATAGAAGAACATGCAATTTCCTTGAAGAATTGTGTTATTACTTGGTAAAAGCAAGTCAGTCCACTTGTTTTCATTATACCGTATTTAAATAATATAAATAAATTTAATATTTACTTATAAATCTTAAACAATTTTTATTCGTGTTTAGAACGTACGAAATCATCGATGTCGGATGAGGAATTACCTTTTAATAATTCTTAGAATGTCCTACGGACTATGTTACTTACTAGGTGCGATCGGAAAGTTTCCAGACTGTGTCAATAGAGGGCGAACCGGATGTAGTGCGGCCTACATTCATAGTGAATCAGTGTGCCAACCGGTATAATCGAATTAGCATTTGTTTCTTAGTTACGGGCGTTTTGGTAGTGCATTACACCGACCCTCCTGCGATTTCGGAATGGCGTGTGCATCAAATTTTGCCAAAGACTCGCCAAAACGGCTACGGAAACCTATGAAATGCTAAAGCAAGCATTTGGGGAGTCCGCAATGGGTAGTTCACAAACTTTTATGTGGCATTCATGTTTTAAAAATGGCCGAACCTCTGTCCATGATGACGAGCGTTCTGGACGACCATCTTCGAGCACAACGCCCGAAAATGTTACGAAGATTCGGCAGGCCATTCACGAAGATCGACGTCGTACCATCAACGACTTGTGCGACATTGCTGGGATAGGCTATGGGACCTGTCAGCTAATTCTAAAGGAAGAACTCCACATGCGACGCATCCTGTCAGAGGACCAGAAGCAGAATCGACTTCTCGTTTGTCAGGAGCTCAAAGATCTTGCAAGAACCGACCCCAACTTCCTTTCTAAGCTCCGTGTGACTTCTTCCTCTTCCCAAAGATGAAAATTCAGCTAAAGGAAAGGAGATTTGAGGTACTTTGACGGAGATATTGCTGAAATTACTCGATAAATTCAACTACCCTTAAGATTTGACCTTTCGTGTGTTAGAGGTGAAGCTTAAAAGGGATCGTAAGAGAGAATTTACGGAGGAGAAGAAGTTTATGACTTCAGAAAGAAACATTATTTCCTCTGGAATGTTTTTGTTCAAAACTCATTTTTCATGCTATTCATTTTCTGTTTGACGAGTTGTTCAGTAGGCACACTGCGTAATATTTATAAATACATGCCTAAATTTCGTAGATTTACATTTAATAACAAAATATGTTTTAACGGCGGCATGTTGTTGGCCCGACGCCCAATCCAAACACCAGAAGGCCGTTCCTTGCCGCAATGTCCTCTATTTCATACGTTACGTAGAAAGTTAACATGCCTTTATGTGTTGGTTATGAAGAATGATTTGTGCTAATAGACAGAACCATTATGGAGCCAGCAGAATTTATATCTGTGATACAAGAGATTCAGTGTCTTCACGTGCCATGTATCACGCTGCAAATAAGAAGACTAGATATGTGAATATAAATTAAATAATATAGTAAAAATTAGGGCAGGTATTGAAATAAAACCACAAATCCCAAAGCTACTAATCTGGGAGCAAATTAGGATTTCCATGATATGAAGACGGCGAAATACAGCAGTTGCAACACCTGAGACGAAATTCCCATGTCAGCTCTCGGTATCGAAAGAGGAGGGCCTAGTGGCCAAGTCATTGTCCATAAAGAATAAAAATAAACAGTCACGGACACGGATTGCTCTGTGTTGTAACTCTCACTGCTAATTCTGTCTGTTTACTCTTCTCTCCTTATATTTGCTGTCTTGGAACACAGCCTATTTGTTTAACAGAGTACGATTGCGAGGAGAGAGAACTTAATGCCGATGAATGCTAGATTCAAGTATAGACTCAAACGCCTACGCGAGACACAACGAAGCCAATGGTAATACTGAATTCTTGCAGCCGTATGCACTGTTTGAAATCGGTACGACTGTAATTTGAGCAGTTTTCTCTCTCGATGAGCACTTGTCACAGACAAACACTTTCTGCGTTTCGAAATTTTGTTACCAGTCGGTGTAATGTTTCCTTATTCGAAATTTCCTTGTCAGGATATTAAGTGATAAATGTTTCTTCACGATAAGTGGTAATAACGATTTCAATGTGAAGTTCATGTTCGAGAATAAACGCGCACAATTTCTGCGCAACTGGCGCGAGCAGCGTCCTAGTACACGCAACTCTCGGTTTACGAACATTCGCTATAACGAACGTCACAATTCATTCAAAATTTCTTAAAGTCGCCAATAGATAGAGTTCCTTATAAAACGAGGTGTCAAACGTATAGTGAACATAATTGTAAGATTTAAATAAATAAACTTTTAAAAAATGTATTTATTACAATAACTATCAGAAAATTATTATATTATAATTGTACTGAACTGTTCTTGGTTAATAAAACTAATCTAGCCAGTAAAAAAGTATTTTACGTTACGTATCATATACGATAAACCATAACGCAAACATACATTATAATAAATCGTATTGAATAGACCATTCGATGTTTAATACGTTGTTTTAATGCTTTAAAATAGCTGCTAACGTACACGACACGTATCGCAAAAGCTCAGGAATGCAAGACACACATAACGAACAAAAACGTATAACGAACAACGTCTTGGAACGGAACTCGTTCGTAAACCGAGAGTTGCCTGTAACCAGGGTGACCTCGACTCGAGTGCCATGGTGGAAGATTGGGAGGGTCAATTACACGGGGGCGGAGCTGTTTATAATTTAATTTGCGTACTGTAGTAGGCACACTGATTGTTGTTCTGTTACAACTTAAATGGCACACCCTGTATAGTGTCACGGGAGATATTTGCACGGGGATGGACCTGCTATTTTTTTAATTTTTGACCTAAAGTACGTTATTATTGGGTTCCGTTTTAAGTCTTAAGCTCTATGTATCTTCAAGAAAAATATAGAGTAAACAAACCAACAAATATTAACACTATGATGGACACTATTGCCATACGCGTTTCGACCTCAAGAGGTCATCATCAGTGGCATCAGGTAAATTAACACATTTAGTCAAATGGTTCAAACTGGATTAAGAATTAAAAATGAAAAGGTATATGACAAAGTTTTAAGATTCATAGAAAAATGGTTACGTAGCGAGAAACGGAATTTTCATTTATTCCTATTCGCCTTATAAGGCAGCAACTTCAGCGTCCGTATCGGCTAAATGAACACTAACCTTTGTCGGTACATAAACCTCACCCCTCCTCAAATTCAAAGCTGGCACGTAACATTTAATCATGAACCTTCGTAATTTCTGATGTACTGATTCCACCTACGCGGCCAGTAAACTGAATTTGGATTTCTTACTCCGTAAGTGACCGAATTTGTGTATATAAGATCACATTTATAATAATGATAAAATATGTTGTTAAATTATTAATGCAGCCATAACATTGAACGGAATATTAAGTGTTGAATACGACGTTATTTTGATGAATTTCCTAAACAATACTATTTACAATAAAGTGTACACTGTAACTCCAATGTTTGTTTATACCATCCCGAATAAAAGTGTTATTCTGGTATTGTATATCTGAACATTCATAATCGCTGACTTCACCTAAATTGTACTGTTGTATATCTGTGTATCCCGTATAATTTCGCACGTGGCTGTTGGTAAAAACAAATTTGTATTCTTTGTATCAAAATCACTTTTATCAAATTTCTGGCACAACTTACAACATGCATGTAACAGATGTAAGTAGACCACAGTGTCCATCTCGTTAAATTTACTTATTTATTTACGTATATTATTCTTCCCTCCCATATTCCCATTCGGTGAATATCTAACTAAACAAACAGAAGATTAGATTAAGTAAGTTATTAATTCAACACGTGTCGTTCATTTTTTGACAAGCCTACAACTACTTAAGTAATCTAAATAGTCTTTTTTTATAAACTTCTATCCTGATAAATATTAAAAATATCATCGTTATTCTGGGTGGACTGCTGGTCGTATGTCTAAGCATAGTTACCATTTAAGATTACGTAAAACAAGCCTTTAATGAACCTCTCAAATATTATAAATGTTATGAATCAAGTTTCCATATCATTATTAACACGTCGTCCTTAAATAACCAATAAACCAGTCAAGGCGGATTCAGTTGCTAACTTACACCCATAAAAGAACTTGATCAAAATACAATTTCATTGTGATAGAACAGCCTATTATGAAATAACACCGCGGAAATTAATTAGAATCGTACACGTTAGTGAGCGTTTAACACATAATCCAGAATCTCATATTCTTGGCAGTATTCCAATTAGAAACTTCTTAAGTCTTGAGCATTACGAATTAAACGGTCACGTCTGCAAAGACGTGCATTATCGTACCTCAGTTCGCGTTAATATACGTGCACACTGAACCACCCTGTAGAGCAACATTAGCACGATATTAGTATATATGTGACAAGAAACAAAAGTATTTTCGCTCGAATGAAATTAATTGCCAGGAACCATCACTTCCTCAGATCGCGAGAGGATATCCATCGCATACGAAAGCTCGTCATATTTCATCGTTAACAACGGAATAATCTTACATTATTTACCAAATCGGTTAGAAATATTTAATACAAATGCTGGAACAATATGGTAAACTCTTCTTTCATCACACAGGATCTATAAAAATATAAACCTAGTGAAATCTTTCAGAAACTCGGTGTCAGGCTGCTATGGGTCCCTCTAATCCTCTGAAAAGACAGAGACACTGCTTTTTGACGTAAATACGTCTATGAGGAAGGGTCATTCGGCAAAAAAGTTTAACGAAAAAGTGTAAGATGGTTACCTAGGAAACATTACTTCACATTGTATTACATTACTTTCGTTATTGCGGCAAGAGCTGAGCTGTGATTCGCTTGTACAAGAAGTGCGTCGTGGAGTAGATAATTTTGTGCTGGTAATGTAAAGTAATGTACATTACATTACATTAAATTACCTTACCTTACCTTACATTACATTACCTTACCTTACATTACATTACTTTACATTACATTCAGCTACCACAGAGCCATCTTAAGCGTAACTAATTCAAGTTAAGCAATCAAGCATTTTTGTTACCTACGAAACATTACATTATCTTACCTTACATTACATTACCTTACCTTACCTTACCTTATCTTACCTTACATTACATTACTTTACATTACATTCAGCTACCACAGAGCCATCTTAAGCGTAACTAATTCAAGTTAAGCAATCAAGCATTTTTGTTACCTACGAAACATTACATTATCTTACCTTACATTACATTACCTTACCTTACCTTACCTTATCTTACCTTACATTACATTACTTTACATTACATTCAGCTACCACAGAGCCATCTTAAGCGTAACTAATTCAAGTTAAGCAATCAAGCATTTTTGTTACCTAGGAAACATTACATTATCTTACCTTACATTACATTACCTTACCTTA
>NW_019060011.1:1353951-1406649 GCF_000696155.1 Zootermopsis nevadensis
GTCTTAATCAAACTTTACTCAATTGTAAAGCATGTATAAAGGAAATATTTAGAATAAAGCCAATATATAAACTTCCTTTCCGTATAGACGTATTTACGTCAAATTCTCCGGAACCGTGGTTCCACTGACAACTTTTTAAAGGGGGGGGGGTTCCTAAAGGTTCCCAGGCAGTGCCTGCTCGTCCTTCTGGTAAAGGCTGATCGAAAAGGTTACGCATGGGGGAAGTGTAGGAAGCAGAGTTATAAGAAGTGAATTCGAATGGAAGAAATTGCACAGGGTCTTGTTACATTCGATCAGATGTTTTATTTCTGTAGGTCATCTAAATATTTAAAAATCCAGTTCCCATCTAAAATAAAATAACGCGTCTCCATCATAAATCCCAATAGGTTAATTATGTTTTTAAGAAAATAATAGCTGTAATTCTGATAATCACACAACCATAGATATACTGTAGACGAAAAACAATGGTACCTAATGCTAAAGCAGGTGGTACGTACAGCATTACCACTAAGCATTTAAATATCAAACCCAGTACAAGAATAAGTCAATTGCCCTATTAGTTAGCACTCCTTCATATTTGGGAGGTCTGCCATATTGTATTTTCTTAGTAATTTAAGAAATCTAAAAGGGAGTTGAAATAACCCACATCTCTTTGATCAGTCTTTCATATTATCTGACATTTTCGATTAACCGACCGACCTACAGCATTGTTTAGATCGAATAATCAAGACTCTACTCCACCTGTGCTCATGATTTGCATGTATGAATTGAAAATAATTCCTTTTACTGTTTTAGCTATAACCAGTAGTCAACAAGATGGAAATCGGTGTCCGGTTCATTGGATTTGTCCAGATGGTTATGCGATGGCTAACGATGCCTTTCTACTTCATATGGTCATTGCAAAGTGTAAAAACACTGCCATCTATTAAGGATCCTATTTTACTGCAGAGTGCCTCTACGTTAGCCAAAAAAATCAGAAAAGGACAAGTGAGTAAACAAAACACGGGAGAGATGAGAAGTGCATACAAAATTTTGCTTGGAAGAGATAGATACAGATACGAGGGTAATGTCACAGTGATTCTTAAAGGATTGCATGATATGGACTGGATTCATCTGGCTTAGGATGGCAGATTCTTATGAAAATGTTAGTGAACTTCAGGTTACATTAATTGTAAGAAATTTCTTGAGTCAGTGAGCGACTATAAGGTTTGCAAAAAGGGATTCTATTCCATGGTGTTAGTTAAGTGAATGAAACTATTTTTGTAGAAAAGGAAATGCTATAAAATTCTGTGTTCCATGCGTAGAAACTACTGTCATATTCAAATTTCATGCAGCCACTGGGCCTATGTTGCAACTGTATTCACGCAGAGAAATCAAAGTCTATGTATGTGGTTGTTAGCTTAATGGGTTTAATCATAGTCTTGCTTGTAAAATGGGGCATTTCGAATGAAGGTGATGTTGGTAACAATGTCGAAGTAGCCTTGTGCCTGTGTCTTGAATCCTGTTCCTTACACATCATGTCAATGCATGTGTATATATGTTTCTAGGCTATGCTCACATGCATATATGTATGTAAACTATGTGTATATGCTACTAATGTATGGACAAAATGTTCAGGATATCCTTTTTGGTTGAACCTGGGATTAGATGAACAGTAATATCAGTTATTCGGTTTTTGTCAGTCTAATCACAATTCATATTTAAAATTTACAATTAAGATAATTAAAATATCATTTTATGTTCCTCATCAAACAATCGATTTAGAATTGGAACATCTTTCTACAACATGTTTCGGTTTCTATATAAACCATCTTCAGGTGTAAAAGTTAAAATTATAAACTTAAAACTTAATTACAATGAATCTGGAAGTGAACATCACCAAAAAGTTGCATATCAGAAATTGTAAATTAAGTTTTAAGTTTATAATTTTAACTTTTACACCTGAAGATGGTTTATATAGAAACCGAAACATGTTGTAAAAAGATGTTCCAATTCTAAATCGATTGTTCGATGAGGAACATAAAATGATATTTTAATTATCTTAATTGTAAATTTTAAATATGAATTGTGATTAGACGGACAAAAACCGAATAATTAATTAAATTTCACAATACGACGCAACTATATCATCTTAGTAATATCAGTACCAACAATGTTTCCTGTTGATTTTCCTGTGTTATTCTCTAACCTAACCTATCAGGTGATTTATTTATTTATTTGTGGCAATGTCAATACCTCAAATGATAGAATCGTTAATGAATTGGATAAAAGATAAGCAGGGAACCAGTTGCGGCCTAACTGAAGGTAGTATCCCAGCATCTGCCTGCAAGGACTGAGGAAAGCCATTAAAACCAATCAGGATAGCCAGTCTCAGGGCCAAGATTTGAATCCTGGACCTCCCAGATATGAAGCAGGGGTGCTAACCACTTGGCCACCATGTTAAGTCAGTATATCAAGGTCCATTCAAATTTATCAATGGACTCAAAAGATATACATAAAGGTTAAATCATGCATTTAAGATGAATGAAACTTAGAGATCTTCACGTTTATACTAGGAAAGTGTTGCGTGTAAACTTTTATCAGAATCTGTCTAAATGTCAGAACATAAACAGCAAAGTCCCTTATGCCCTCAAGTTAAATGGTCCTTTTAAAATATCCAAGTAAATCAAAATCAAAATGGCCTGATAATATTTTGTTTAGGTTCACTGTACAAAGTTTGATTTAAATCAGTCAGGTAGTCTAGTCCGTGTTACATGCAGACAAAAGTGTTGACAGATATGTGGGCCGGGCATAAGTAATAAGCAGTTTTCAGTTATATTTAAAGTACATGTAAAAGTTAATGAAAATGTTGAGAACTAGTCAAATACAGAGTGTCCGGATGAAAGGTATCCAAAATAAAAAAATATATCTCGGAAACTAATTGTCAAACACGTATCCGGTTTATGTCATCAGAAAGGAAAACTCTGAAAGTTTTTTTCTGAGTATATAACTTTCTCAATAAATTTCAATGTGGGCTCCCCTGGTGGCACGACAAATATCCAGACAATAGTCGACCTCGTTTCACGTTGCTTGAAGCATGTTTGGTGTTACCATAGCCACAGCGTCCCTTATGCGGGCTTTCAGGTGTTGAAGGTCGTTGATCTTAACCTGGTAGACAATGTTCTTCACATAACCCCACAAAAAAATCCAATGGGGTTAAATCTGGCGACCTGGGAGGCCAAGCGATTGGTCCACCTCTGCCGATCCATCTCCCAACCGGATACGTGTTTGACAATTAGTTTCCGAGATATATATTTTTTATTTTGGATACCTTTCATCCGGACACTCTGTAGTTATGCTAAAGAGTCATAATTCTACAAGTTATCATTAATTATAGTATTATAGTGTATGTTTCTAGACCTTCAGAATAATTATATTTTCCACCTAGACTGAAGTAATGTGCTAAACTTATACACATGTTAATAAAACGTAAGCAGTGGTAATCCATGAACAAAACCTTCGTAGTGAGAAGCTAAGTATAAATATTATTTCCTGTTAGCTTTAGAAATTATGAAGACCTTGACAAAATCAAAATGCTTAGTCCAGCAAGTAATTCCTCAATCTGTATGACAAGTGAAGGCCAGAACTGTCTTTAAAACCATTTCATTGTGATCTTGTTCCTTCTAAAGCTTAAATTTTTAATTTTTGACACAAAAAAAAATTTGTTTCTCAATAAGTAAACAAAACAAAGAGATATTAATTCAATAACAAACATGTTTTAGCTGAGCAGTGAGGATGTTGTACGAGCGTATATCACAAGAATAAAGGAAGTGAATCCTTACCTCAATGCTGTTGTAGAGGATCGCTATTCAGATGCTCTGCAAGATGCTCAAGAAGTTGACAGACTGATAGCTTCGCACTGTAAAACAGAGCAAGAAATTAAAAAACAAACACCGTTACTGGGAGTCCCATGTACTGTGAAAGAGAGTTGTGGTGTCAAAGGTTGTATAAATTCAAGTGTTAATATTGCCATATTTTCGGTTGTAACATAAATAAAATCTTAAATGCAATATAAGGACAGTTACTAACATTGAAATTCCTCTCAGTCTTCATCCAGTATTGAATAAAACACAATTGAATGAATATATCATTGTAATAAGACATTCTAAAGTACTGATACCTGTAAAGCACAAGACAGTAACATTTTAATTCTCTTACTTATAAAAATGCTTATGCAAACAGGATATATAAAACTCTTGTAAAAATGTGTATGCAAACAGGATATATAAAACTCTTGTCATTCAGTTTCTTCATTCATATATCAAGAAATATCATGATTGATCAAAATCAATGTAATGAACTATTTGAAACATAAAATAGGTTATACTGGATGTACCTTTTAAAACATAACCTAACAATAATGACATACTATAGTATAAAAAATAAATAAGAATCAGGTCCACCTCATTATAATAGATTCTATCATTAGCCCTCTTTCTGTGTGAATTTCTTAAAGAAAGAGTTTATTCAAATAACCTACAAAGCTTCAAGGAATCAAAATGCAATACTGAATAACTTATTTTAAATGGAATACTCTGTATTTACACTTTACATACTCATGTTAAGGTTGGGGCAGGACACCATTTTGCTTATTCTTCACTGAAACTGGACCACTCTTACCCACATCTTTCTAACATATCTTTTACCATGCAACTACTTTGATGTCTACATTCCTTTTTTTAAAAATATTTACTGGTCTAAAGTAAAGTATGCACAAACCATCTAGATGCTTTCTCTTTCACTTCAAACACTTGTATAATAAGTTCTCTTCTATATTTTCCTATACCTTAAGTAAACATCACAGAAACTGCCATTACTGGCTTTGCTTTATCTTTCAAGAGACAAAGAGAAAATATATTCCTAACCCTTTTCTGTGTCAATAAAAAAACAGACTACACAAACAGAAGCTAGTGAATACATATTTAACCACTGCTATATATACTGGGAAAGTGATTCATTCTCATTCCACAGTCAACTTGTACTTTATCTCATAAGAGTAAAAAAACAAAGCCTTTTAATGAATAGATGTTTACAGATTTGTGAAACTTTATAATTTGCATTCTTCCTCAAATTATACTAGGAAGATGAAATCAGGGAGGCTGAGATGGGAGGGGCATGTAGTGCACACAGGAGAGATAAGAAAACATAAAAAAATTTGGATGGGAAACCTGAAGGGAAGAGATTACTCAGTAGACATAGGTATAGATGGGATGATAATATTCAAACAAATCTTGGGGAAGTAAAGTTGAAGAGTGTGAATTGGATTCATCTGGCACATAACTGAGACTGGTGGTGGACTCTCATGAAAACGCTAATAAATCTTATGGTTCCATAAAGGCGAGGAATTTCTTGACTAACTGACCTTCTCTGGGAGACTTTTGCTTTATGGGACTGGTTATTTAGAAGAATTTCATATTTCAAAGAGTTAAACGAGGATTCTCTGCAATTAATAGAGTATTAATAAGTAAGATGACTGTTTGCGATGTTGCGCTAGTAATTACAATGATGATGGAGGCAGCAAGCACCTCTGAATACCAGAAGACAGTCATTGTCATACTTGCTCATCTGAGAAACTAAAATATCACCAATTTTATCATTAATAGTTTATAAACCAAACATACCTTTCCAATATTTCAATTGTTCTCTAAAGTAAAATATTAACATTATAACCTGAAAACTATATTTCACTTTGCATTAAAGTTGGTTCTGTAATAGTAACTATGTTGTCTCTAATGTATGTAAATCTTTTGGATAAATGTTGTAAATACTCTACTTACTGTGAACTCTTTAATGTATCATAAAGAAATGCTGTTGGAATATATGTATATTAATTATAATATTCTTAGGTTATAACATTATATGTGTAAGGAACATGGCATTCAAAATTGTAACATAGCCTGCCATGGTACATGATTAACATAACTCCATACCAGAAAAATGTATTTATTGTATTTAGATACTGTTATAAACTAATTTTACCTTTTATTTTGTTTATAAGGCATGAGCCAGTGTGTAGGTTCTTTAACAAGATGTGGAATTAAAGCAGATAAAGATTCTGAGGCAGTGAAATTAATTAGGAAAGCTGGTGCTATTCCTCTGCTGGTCTCAAACACTCCAGAATTCTGCCTCAGCTGGGAAACAACTAATATGGTCACTGGAAGAACACTCAATCCCTACAACTTCTTAAAAACTGCAGGAGGTTCTTCTGGTGGAGAGGTAAGGTATAAAACTGGTGGAGAGCCATGGTCACTAAACTTGAACACAACATGTCTGAATCTGAAATATAGGAGGTAATGGTGGGCAAAAAAACAAAACAAAAAAACATGGTGGCCACACACACATATGGTACTTTGTACTGATTATCTAGCCTGTTTATATGGGGGGGAAAAATGCTATTCATGTGAAATTTAAAATGAGGAAAAATTATCAACACCTACAAATTTTGTATATTTTTACTGTATGTTGAAAATTTCAAATATCACAATATGTATCTTTGAGGTTATATTTGACAAAGTATTTAGATATAGAAAAAACACATGCACAACTTTGTATAGGCCATTAAATTGAAACGTAAAATGTAGAGCTGTCCTGGTGCTTAACTATGCACCACCACCATACAGACATAGTCCCCTACCCACTAGTAGGAGGTGGGTAGTTAGATTCATGTCCTGACTGCTTTACTCCCATGCATAATAATATATTAACAGTTTTTTTCAAAAAATTGAATAAAATTTAATTTCAGGGTACATGATGTTAAAGGATGCTGTACTTACATATTTTCCTCACATTCGGTTCTCAACTTTAATATATAAATCCTTTCAAATGTTTAAAATAATAACACACATAAAATTGTGTTTAATGTGTAATCCATTACTAGTTCATACAGAAAAAATGTCCTGAAGAATAAGTCAAATAATTCTTTTCCAATTTATTTTCTTAAAGGCTGCATTGATAGGTGCTGGTGCTTCAGTGATTGGTGTTGGTTCTGATGTGGCTGGCTCTATTCGTATCCCAGCAATGTACAATGGAATCTTCGGTCATAAACCAACTCCAGGTAAGCAGGCCTCCCTGTATAAGCACTACTTTGCTCCTCACAAAATAAAAATAAATTTATATTAAAACATCTAAATACAAGACATTTCATGCATACATATCTTGTTTTATTACATACATGAATGTCTTGTAATGACGTTGCTGATATATGGGAATATTAAAAATGATAGACATTTGAAGTATTTATTTTTGGATTTCTCAGAATTTCTTTAACTTGAGTAGACGCTTAAAAATGTATTCTAGTGTTCCTCAGAAAAATGTGTGTCTTTACACATCTTATTTTCTGTAACTTTTGATTCTTTGTTACAGAAACTCTAAAGAATGTTTAATTGCAGTTCTCATAATATTTATAATTAGAAGTATGGAATAATCAGTTGGGATGAAACTAGAATAATGTATGTTATGTCTCATTAAGTTCAAGAGATGGACTAGAGAGTAAAGAATAACTTGCATTTGGACCAAACCACAACACTTTTAATGCATATAGGGGAACAGAATAAACTCCATGCAATATTAACCTTGGTACTAATTGAAGGTGAGTAGTCAGCTTTATGCTCCAACCACTCTTCCCCTTCAAGAAACAGCCCCCTTTATACTCACCAAATAAGATGCTGGGTATGTCACACAATCAGTCCAAATACAATGATGAGGAGGAGAAAAATCCTTGCTCTGGCAGCAAATCAAAGCCCAGCAGCATAAAGCCTGTGTCATTACTCTACTGGAAAAGCTGTCCCAGTAACTTTGAAGAGATGTAAGGATTAATTTTATTTCTCTAACTGACCAATAGCACCATGCCTAAGGATTGGCTTGGTACTAAAAAATATTGCAGGACTTGTGAAAAGCAAATATAAATTTATTATTCTTTCCTGAATACAGGTTATGTGTCTATTGATGGTCACTTCCCACACGCAACAGATATAGATTTTGATAAGTATCTTGTAGTGGGACCAGTTTCTCGATATGCTGAAGATCTTAAGCCCATGCTGTCTATTATGGCAGGAGACAGGGCTACCGAACTAAAACTATATGACCAGGTATGTTAAAACAGCTAGGCATTTACAGAACTCTTGACAAAGGAACAAAGACTTAATTACCTGAAGTTTGTGTGTTCTGTTGTATTTTGACAGTTCATCCATTAACACAGCACACACTTGTTTTCAGAAATCCTAACCAATTATATTACCATACATTAACACAGCACACACTTCTTTTCAGAAATCCTAACCAATTATATTAACTCAATTTCATAATGTTTTCACCCAATCTTGGGAAAAGTAAAGAACTACAAAACATTGTTTCACTCAGAGACATTATGTAAAACAATATCAAGTGGAATGTGTTTCTTAACATCATCAGCAAGACACGCCCTTTTTGATCATAAAATGAAACCAATAGTAAAGAATTAATTTCATATTTCATCAGTAAAAAGCTTAATAGCACTAAAACAAAGCTGGAAAGTGCTTATAAAAGAATTAATTTTGACACGATATAAACAACAATTATAGTTTCAACCCAGGATGGGAGATACTTATGAATAAAGACCCCCCCCCAAATTATATATATAATATTAATAACAAACCACCAACTTAATGGGAAAAGACTAGTTGTATTTCAGTGATGTAAGTAACTGAAAAAGAGGCAAATACATTATATTAAAACACATGCTGAATAATCTTAATCTTTAAAGCACAGAATGCACATATTTTTATGAAGCATTCTACTAGTTACAAGTGTCACACGTTAAACCATCTGTATTAAATTTGAATAAAAACATACCTTCTTATCACCCTCTATCTTATAATAAACTATGAGAAAATATTTTTCAGGTTACACCCTGCTTTGCAGATGACATTGCAATAATAGCAGATTCAGAATGTGAAATGAACAGGATGCTTGGAATATTTAACAAAACCTTAGAGAAGTTCAAGCTAAACATAAACACAAAGAAGACAAAAATCATGGTAGTAGACAAACAAAAAGATGGAATGAAGGCAAATATAAGAATAGGCAAAACAAGATTAGAACAAGTCAGGGAATTCTGCTATCTGGGTAGTGTGATTGACACCGAAAATAGATGCCTTACCGAGGTCAAAAGAAGGATAGCGATGGAAAAGCAAGCGTTTCAAAATAAGAGGAACCTATTATTAAACAGACACATCAGTATAGATACTAGGAAGAAATTTGTTAAAACCTTTGTTTGGAGTGTGCTGACATATGGATGTGAGACCTGGACTTTAGGGAAACAAGACTTGAAGCCGCAGAAATGTGGATTTGGAGAAGGCTAACAAGAACAAGTTGGATGGAAAAGAAGAGTAATGACCAAATACTAAAAAAAAATGAAATAAAGGATGAAAAGAAATTACTGAAGGCAATAGGAAAGGGAAAAACAAAGCTCCTTGGGCACATATTGGGACACGACACATTCCTCCAAAACATTTTTGAAGGTAAGGTGTTAGGGAAAAAATCGAGGAGACGACCAAGAATGTTCTACCTTAAGAACATGATCAGTGAGATGGGATGCGCTTCATATGCTGGCATAAAGAGGATCACAGAGGACCGAAGGATGTGGCTGCAGCGACAAGGCGTGGCCTTTATGAAATGATGATAATGATGACCCCGGTCTAACCTGTTACCCTGGAGTTGGTTTACAGTAATTCGGTGCAGACACTTCGTTAAAGTCACTAATACTTAGGTTCACTTTTAGGTGGATCTTCATAATCTGAAGGTGTTTTATATGGATGAAGCCGGTTTCTCTCTGGTCATGCTGCCTGTAGAACAGTGTATTAAAGATGCTGTACACATGGCTGCAAAACACCTTAATAGGAAGTACGGTATGCCAATAACAGAGGTAAGATTCAAAGTTACCTGTATAATCACACAATTGAAAATTCAAATATACTGGCATGTTGTGATACACTCAGCATGCAGTAAAGCTATTCAGTACTTTTCCAGCTGTAACATTTCATAAATATTTCTACAGAATAAAGCAGGTTACTTTTTACATATCTTCCTGCAATCATTTACTGATACGATAATTGCAAGGTTCATTAGAGAGAAGAACTTAAGCACAGACTTTAGAAAATTTATAATAGAAGTTCTAGAACTTTACCAGGAAAGAATTCACTGAGAGATCATAAAATGTGTAAACAATGAAGGCAAAATGTTCAGTCAAAATGGCAAAATAAATAAATACACAATCCAAACCCCTCCTCTAGAAACTGTTCCAATACACATCAAATACTGAACATAGTGATTGAGTAGTTACCACTCCTACCTCATATTTAGGTCCAAGGTTCAAATCTGAGTCTAAAGATTGGCTATCCTGACTGAGGTTCTTCATGGTCATCCTCAATCAAGGCACATGTCTTTATAATAATATAAATCTAGGTATGATTGCTTCTTTCCATATCCCTTCTGAATCATTATTCATCCTCATACATATTCTGAGCTACTGACAGCATTGTTAAATAAACCACAAACAAATAAATCAATAATATGCATCAGATGTTCAAAATTGTGACAGATGCTTTTGTTGTTTGGGCATGAAGTTTTATCTCTCATTGTAACTAAAGGACATAAAGGATATTTGAACAGGGTGCTAAGGGGAATATTAGGGCCTGAGTGAGAGGATGTAGCGGAAGCCTAGAGAGAAATGTTCAACGTGCAGAATCATAAATTATACTATTTTCCAAATATTATTGCAGTGATAAAATCAAGAAAAAATTAGATGTGTGGGACTTGTAACCTAAATGGGAGACATGAGAAATTAGATGAAAATTTTTGTTGAAAAATCTGAATAGGTTCACTTGGGAGACGAAGGCATAAATGAAAGGATAGTGTTAAAACCGATCTTAAAGAAATAGGATGTGATGATATGAACTGGGTTCATGTGACAGGCTCTTGTAAACACAAAAATTAACCTTCAGATTCCATGAAAGTAGGGAAGTTAACTGGCTGGCTGACTATTAGCTTCTCAAGAAGGACTTCACATCATTGGAACAGTTAGACATTACTTTTCTTAGTAAAAGAAACTTAAACTAAATTTACTGTGTTTTATTTTTCATTGTTCATACTGTACATTGCAGTATGAACAGGTATATGTTAACGCTGAACGAATTCAAACAATGGGTCTTTATAATTGTTTTAATGTAGATTAATTTTAAGTATACTATTTTTACAGGGCGGTTTCAAAGAAATGGAAGATTCTACTGAGATAAGCAGTTCTGTCTTTTTTGGTTTACAAGGAATACCAAATCCATTAGA
Source organism: Zootermopsis nevadensis (assembly GCF_000696155.1). The sequence continues at coordinate 1,365,307 of NW_019060011.1, forward strand.
AGATCCTCAAAACCCCAAGGTCAGATATCAATTATGTAAAATTAAGTACACCTCATATATATCAAAATTAGAGTGACATTATCAGCTAATAATAAAACAAAATAAGAGTTTTAGAAACCTTAATATGGAAGTGAAAGCTAAAGTTGGAGAAAAAAGTCCTATAGGTGGCTAGGATGACAGTACTCAAGATTTCTTCTTATCTGTCTACTGTTATACCAGCCTAAGTCAGCCATTCCTAAAGTACTTGTTCCTAGCAAATGTTATCATGAACATAATTCCTGTAAACAAAATGGCTAGATGGCTGGAGGGGGAAATGTAGAGGGAGTTGATCCGTGGGGCTTCTGTGGATATAATTTATAAAAAACTAATCTGAGAAGACACAAAATCATGTTAACACAGTAATAAATGTTTGGGCTCCATAAAAGACACAGAATTTGTTTGACTAGCTGAGTGACTGTTACCTCTCAAGGACTAAGCTCCATGGAGTTACATTAATTTTTTAATTACAACAGATCAAAATAATTATTTTGCATGTTTCAGGGGTCACAAAACTTGTTCCTGGAAATATTGAAGGCACTATTTGGTGTATCCAAGTATTCATTATCTCTCTTAGGATTTTATGCGCTGCAAGCCACGAATGTATTCATTCCGAGATGGAAGTATAAATACTACTATGACCAGAAAGAAGCACTGAAGAGAAAATTTACAGTAAGAAATTAATATTTCTCATATAATTATTATACTTGGACTTCAATTACATTTCAGCATTTTCATTCTGAATATAATCTTAATTCCAGGATGTTCTTGGGGACAATGGAATATTCTTATATCCAACACATCCTACTGCTGCCTATTACCACAATCAAATGTATACAAAAACTGCTGGAGTCATGTATACAATGATATTTAATGTGTTGGGATTACCATCAACACATGTTCCTCTTGGGCTCAACGACGACGGTATGCCCATAGGGATCCAGGTATGTATAACTACTGAAAATTAGGTTTATGCTATAAAATAAGTTCCTAATTTTGTGTTATTTGTATAATGTGCATGAAATGAACACACATAGGACTGACCATGTCTGTATTTCTGTCTGTCTACTCGCATGATTCAACTTGAGACCTGCTGGACAGGTTACGATAAAATTTGGTATGGACATGTCACTGGGGGCTACGATAAATTTGTATATTTCAATTTCTTGAACCTGTGAGATGGGAGTAACATACCACCACTTAATATAGGATAATATGATATATGGTAATATAATCTTTGGTACTGTAATTCTTTGTAAAATAAAAAATAACGTAGTGTCTGCTCGAAACAGTAAAAAAAAAAACTCTTTTGACCAAGATTCAACCCCATGACCATCAGCACATGATTCTAATACACTAATACATAGCTAACTCACATTGAGTTATGTCACTGTGGGTTTATATTATCTAAAAAATACATTAAGAATACATGATCTGTGAAGTTAGTAAAGTAATGTTAACGCATTTTCTTTTGTGAATAGTTAATTTGTTTTTAAAATTAACAAGTTAAGAGATATTTCAACATATATTACTAGCGACACATTGCATTTATAGACTAGTCTGTAATACGTACAGAGACAAAGTGAAGGTCCTCTATTCAAAACCATGCCATTCTCTCAAAAATCATTTTCTGATAAATGAATCAGCAGAGAAGAAATAAAATAGCATTTAAAACATCTGTTCATGCATTTTAGTGATGATAACAGTGATAATGGCGGAAAGCACTTGACTGGAATTAAATTCACTCAAGTTTCATTTGTGAATAAGAAGACAAGTATGTAAGAGTGCGTAAATAAATATGATGCTGAAAACATGTAACGGTTTGCTTTTATGAGGTCTGCGATTGGCTGGTATGCTTATGTGGATGACACTCATTGCATAGCTTGTATAATTCCCCACATGCAGATTTTAACACTATGTAGGTTTCTTTCGATGTGTTTCCAAGTTCTGTGCAGAATCATTCAACTGTTCCTTCACTAACTGACTGACCAACTAACTCCATGTAGTACAGTCCTGAGTCAGATCGATCCAGTCGTCACTGTCCCATCATAAGACCGATTTTGATATTACTCCCATTAAGTAGTGTCTTTCCTTAAAGCTTTCTAATAATTTTTTGTATCTCCCAATGTGTGCTACATGCCCCACCCACCTTATATTCCTTGATTTGACCATACTGATAATATTTGGTGAAGAGTATAAATTATGGAGCTGTTCATAACGCAGTGTTCTCCAGCCTGCCGTCACTTCATACCTCATATGAATTCAAAGTATTAAACACATCCGTGTATTACAGGTGGTGGCAGGCCCACATCAAGATCGGCTATGTCTCGCAGTCGCAGAAGCACTTGAGAAAGATCTGGGTGGTTGGATACCTCCCCCAGCAGAGCTCTCTGGAAAAGCATAACTATACGAATGAAATATAATGACTGCACTCTGATTGGCTCTGGTTATATAAGAAGTTAATTTATACATTTGGGTTTTGATTTTCATGTAAAGTATTTGTTTCCACACATGATTCTTAAAAATAACATGTAATTTCCAAAAACAGAAAATGTTACCATGACGTGTTTACTTTCATAAGATAACATGAAGAAGGTTGTTATTTTTATTAACTTTCATTCTTTCATGGTTGTAGTTGCAAATAATATTGTATCCGTTTACTTAATTCAGTATCCCTCCATTACTATGATGGGAAATAGCCAAGGAAATACAAAACAACACATATCCAGGAAGAAGGCACGCAAGATCCAATTCTAACAATGTTTAACACTGAACACACAAGGCTGTGATAAATACAGAGTGTCCGGATGAAAGGTAACCAAAATAAAAATATATATCTCGGAAACTAATTGTCAAACACGTATCCGATTTATGTCATCGGAAATGAAAACTGGAAGTTTTTTTCTGAGTATATAACTTTCTCAGTAAATTTCAATGTGGCTCCCCTGGTGGCACGACAAATATCCAGACGATAGTCGACCTCGTTTCACGTTGCTTGAAGCATGTTTAGTGTTACGTAGCCACAGCGTCCCTTATGCGGGCTTTCAGGTGTTGAAGGTCGTTGATCTTAACCTGGTAGACAATGTTCTTCACATAATCCCACAAGAAAAAATCCAATGGGGTTAGATCTGGCGACCTAGGAGGCCAAGCGATTGGTCCACCTCTGCCGATTCATCTCCCAGCCATCTCTCTGTCCAGGTGATTCCTAACATGGTGGCAGATATGTGGCGGCGCCCCATCTTGTTGGAGGATAGTTTGAGGTGGTAATTGGGGCAGTGCATACACCTCCAGCATGTCCAAGTACGAACGTCCGGTCACAGTCTTTTCCGAAAAGAAAAACGGCCCAATCAATTTGTCATGCATTAAGCCGGCCCACACGTTCACTTTGAGGCTGCCTCTCTCCAACTCAAATGTGACACGTGGATTTTGACTGCCCCAAATCCTGCAGTTGTACCTGTTTACAACTCCAATGACATGGAACGTCGCCTCGTCCGAGAAGCACACTTGGCGGAGGAAATAGGGTGACGCGTCAATTCTTTCTAGCATGTCCACAGCGAAGTTTGTGCATGCTACTTGGTCAGTCGGTTTTAGTGCATGAATCATTTGAATCTTGTACGCTCTTAGGCGGAGCCTTTTGTGTAGCACATCGTGCACTGTTGAACGTGGAATTTGTAACTGCAAGCTAGCAGCACGAATTGATTTGCGCGGACTTCGCTGGAATGCCTCTCTAATGCGATTGACATTTTCTTCAGAGGTCCGTGTCTTTCCAGGCGATTTTACACGCAACAGATTACCTGTAGTCCTCAGTTTGTTGTCCCAGAACCGAATGCTTTTCCGTGTAGGAGGTTGACGTCCATACTGCGTTCTAAAACGACGCTGAACAGCCGTAAGAGATTGCAACTCTGCTAGCCACAACACGCATTGAACCTGTTCCTGTGGTGTCAACATCATTATTGAGCTCGCCGAAGGTCACCAGCTGGCGCATGCGCGTAGGCCGGGCATGAGAAAAAAAAACTTTCAGAGTTTTCCTTTGCGATGACATAAACCGGATACGTGTTTGACAATTAGTTTCCGAGATATAATTTTTTTTATTTTGGATACCTTTCATCCGGATACTCTGTTTAAATGTACATCTTTTTCTGTTAAAGCAATTTTCCCTCTAATCCTAATGCATGTGTGTAGGTGTCTATGCAGAATACTTACAGAATAAGTTTAAACTCTTAATACACTATATTATGTTCTCTGTTATGACAAATATTCAGCTTTGTTTGTACACAGGTGTCAGAGTATAATAATTCATCAAGTAGCCAGGAAGCTATGGTGTCATTATTACATATTACATTCAGTTCCCATGAAGGCTCTGTACATAACCGACAATGTAAAAGAATGTAAGTGAAAAATTATTTAAGAAAACAGAAACTTCAAATAAAACTTGGTTTCGTGATTAATACTTTCAGTTTAGGAAACAATGATAATGAAAGAAAGTTAAATTTGTGAATTTCACAAAAAACTACTGATGAAGATGGGTTTCTTCTGAGTTGTTGTGTGAGAACCTAAACTCTCATTAAAGGACTATTCTCATATCAGTTCACTGTGGTCCATAAATCATTACTATCTTAATATTACCATAACACAGGCATGAAAAATGCTTGGGAACGTAGTAAAGTCATCCCATTATATGCCAACGTCAGCACTGGTAGAGGAGGTTTACAGCTCCTACTCATTCTCAACCTTGACACTAGGATGGGGTGAGTGGTCAGCAGGACACCCCAGCCATGCTTTACCCTCAGAAGAGGACTCCGGTATCAATTGGACAGGATGTGTGGGCCCCAGAGTCAGTCTGGATGCAGAGGTTAAAAGAAAATCCTCTGCCTCTGTTAGAATTGAACCCCAGTCACTATACTGACTCAGCTACCCAACTCACATTTGGCAACCAAGTGAGCCCTCAAAACATTTTTTATGACTCAACCATGAATCGTCTTGTAGCCCCACACAATGCCCCCTAATCCCATATGATAGAGGTACATTTTCTAAATGATATGTTATATCAATGATGTTAATATAATAGCAAGACAAGGGGAAATACAATTTGTAAAGGACACAAAACAAAATAATATGTAGAACGTGATATGTAAAGGAATGAATATCGTATCTGATTTTGATTTCATATATGAAGAAGAAATGAACAGTATCACAACATCCATTAAATGTATCTCCTCCTTTTTCCAAACCCATCCCTTCAATTTAAAATCCAATGACAAAAATTAAAAGCTTTACATTTTAAGCTGTAGTTTTCACTTACGATGGAGAAGTTCTCTGCATTATCATAGACAAAGAATTATAACACACATACATATGCCATTTATCCATACATAAATGTAGTTTCAACAGTAATTCCTACTTAACTTAAGAGATAATTCTTAATGCAGATGTAGCTCATGGGACCCACATATGAGTTATCACACTTTTCACACAAGATACTTTCAGGCATGCATGTGTAAAAACACACACCCACTCTTTTAAGTATTTTTCAGATACATAATTAAAGGATATGTGGGAATCTTTTCTGACATGCTTACTTTTCTGCTAATACCATTTTATTTAAAATTTATAAGTAACATATTGCAATTTCTATTAGCAAAGCACACTGTGACTACTTTTAAAGCTTATGCACTTACAAAATAACATACCTTTCAGGTAACTATGGAGAATTTTACAGAGGCTCAGAATCTGTACATTTTCTTAATAATTTGTATGGAAATTAAGTATTTTGTGAAACATTAAATTCTTGCGTATTTCTTCATTTAATGTATTGTGAAAGGGTGAATATCTCTACAATTAATATTTTTTTCTTATTCCTAAACAATTTCAAAATATTTATTAATCTACACAAATCACAAACAGAATAATGTCAAAAATATCTTTAATATAAATTATGACAAAAAAAATCTTTCACTTCTTTCATTCACATGTTTCTACAAAATACACAGAACCTGCGCAATTTTTAGCATTAATGTGGTGATACAAGAATACTGACTGTGGACACCTCGTATTCAGAATTTCCATCATTCTAGCTGCCATAGGTTACATATTAGTTCTTTCCCGAGGCATTATGAAAGCTGGTATGTTCTGTTTTTAAGAAACACAAATAGTATAAGGCACAATGTTCTAATTCCCATAACAGTTGCTATAAATAACTTTTTATTCCCTGAAGTGTTTGAAATTTGTTAGTCATTTCAATTAGAAAGTCCACTGTAGCAAACACGATTAATGAGTTGACTAAGGACACAATGACAAATGCATAATATAAGGCTATTCGGCTGATTAAAGTTGCCCAAGTCTGAAATTATAATTCTCCTCTTTTTAAAACTACGGTTATTGAAGAAAACAGTACTGTAGTTACAACGCTGGGATATTTGTGGGTACTTTTTCACATGTGGAATCCTAAATATACCTCTAAGTTAAATTAAATATGCCATACAAAGATTGGCAACTGCTTCACTGATTAACACAATAATATTTTATATTGCGCCACTTAGACCCACATACAATCTCAAACTTTATACAGACACAAAAAAGTAATATGTATACATCTCATTTCCATTTATGTTCAAGTTCTAATCATAAGCAAGTTATTCTGAATGAAAATACAGAGAAATAAATTTCACAACGTATGTCCAGTTTTGCACAACTGGCAAAATGGCATGGAATGATCCCTGTGATTTTAAAACATAACAAAATTAACGTCCAGCTGTTTCATCACTGGTATAAATATAAACAGTTGTAATAGTGGTTAGGGGAATAAATGAGACAATATCAGTGGAAATTTATCCCAACCGTACCCAAAAATTAAGCCCTAAGCCATGCTTAAGCTTGTTCGAAAGATAAAAAATCTCTTCCTTGTCAGATGACAAGTATTTCTTGTGCAGTAATTCTCAGACAAGCTGCATATTTGAACAGGTTCTCTACCCAGGCCAATAAATGTAGATGACATCTCCTGACTTAATACTGACAAACAGTACGCTGCGGGGTATATGTTGTCCTTTCATGTGATTATATTCATGTTAGATTATTTTTTTAAAATTTCCAAGCATATTTTATATACACACAAGAACATGGATGACTAGGCTTGCTTTGAAGTGTATTAAAATATTTCAGATATAGCACAATTAGATTTACACTTAGAATTTATAGATTTGTTTGAATAAATTAATTTAAATGGGCCATCATACTGCCAACTTACCAACCAAACTAGCCATCACCTAGTTTATCAATATAGTTCAGTTGTGCCCTTTCCATCCAAAGATTTTGGCAGTGTATCCAACCTCATTATTTGAAATTAACTTTTGACATTTCTATCTTAAATTGCATTCAACACACTACATATAAACAGCATATTTTTAACAGAATCTAACATACTTTTTTTTCCAGTTTATTTCTGTCATTTTATATTACCTCTGAGAATGAAAGACAAAGAACTATGTTAAACTTCCTTCCATCCTTTGTACCAGCTCCATCACCTGTCATTTAATTTCAGGAGACAAATCTCCATCATTATTTGAATACAAAATTTAACATTTTGGATACATATAAATCGGCTATTCTTACATTTCTGTAACGTTTACTTCTTACGGTTAGCTGGTGCTACATACTCCTTCCCCCCATGTCGTTCCCATTCTCTGTTAAACTCATGTTCAAGAATCTCAGCACCACGTTTCCTTGTGAGTCCAGTCTCGTCAAGACTCAGTTCACACATCTGCATGTCATCAACACCTGCAACATGAACACACATGCAAATATATATAGGATATATTATACTAGATCAGACTAAAGACAATACAAAACGAAACAAAATTTGATGTATGAAAATTATTGTACAGAGAGTTAAGCAGGCTGCCTGGTAGAAAAGTGGCGTGCACATGCATAAAACCCTTTCCTATTTTTTGACGTAAATACGTCTATAAGGAAGGGTCATTCGGCAAAAATGTGTTACGAAAAAGGGAAACGAAATAGTGTAACTTCATTGTTATGTTACCTAGGAAACCTCATCTGTTTACTCGGCATTATTGTTACCTATAAAACATTATCTTACCTTACATTACATTACATTACAATACATTACTTTACATTACATTCAGCTACCACAGACCCATCTTAAGCGTAACTAATTCAAGTTAAATAATCAATGTCTTAATAAAACTTATCTCAATTGTAAAGCATGTATAAAGGAAATATTTAGAATAATGCCAATATATAAACTTCCTTTCCGTATAGACGTATTTACGTCAAATTCTCCGGAACTGTGGTTCCACTGTCAATTTTTAGTGGAGAATATTTGTGACATTTCTCACAAATATGTCTTGCTTTCCACTGCTCTGCTGTTCATAGTATTGCTACTCATTTATTTGTTCTGTTGTTACTGTTACTATTTTATGATAGTACTAGTGTTATAAATGATTACGCGTAATGCTTACATCACTTGGGAACAAGCAAGTTTTTTGGTCTGTTAGTAACAAAACTCATGACTTCCCTGGCCACATACATCACAGGCATTTACTTAATTCTCACAGGCATTAGGTAGACTTTAGGGGAATACACTTCCTGACAACATATTCGAGAAGCAGCTCTGGTCTTGTTTCAGTCTTCAGCAGCATACTGTTTTGTGCAGATGTATTTTGTGTCACACTGTATGCTTGAGGTTAAAGAAACATTAAATTCTGAAAGAAACTAGGGACAACAACCACACAAATATGCACTGGACTGAAGTTCTTCATAATTACCATGGACGGAAACTGAACTGGGATCTCGTTTTCTAATCACATTACTGCCTTCCTGCTCACAGCAGTATGGTTTGAGATCTGTATAACTGTTCCATATCTGACAGCTGCAGATATTCTGATCATTATAATGAAGTTGGATTTTGTTAATATAGCTGTTTCAGTACTACAGTGAATTCGGTCTTCAGGTAATTTGCTCCTAGTCTGTAAAACTTCATTAATTCTTTGTTTGAATATAATTTATGTATAGAATGTTAAAAATCAATGCTGCAAGTTGTTACAAAAATAATACACATACCAATCAACTGAATGACCCTAGAGAACAGTGTCTTCCTTCAATAGCTATTTCTAATTCAAATTGAACAATAAATTTGATAATATTAAGGAAATTTATGTAAGTCAGTCACTAGACCCTTTCCTAAGCTCTTTATTTTGTGTACAAAGTTTCAGATACTTTTGATTTATGAATTACAACAGTCAATGCAGTTTCAGTACCTAATTCTGTCAGTTTTTAAGATAAATGACAAGAAAGACGAGAACTAACTGTTATAACGTACTGTAACACAATACAATGCAGCAGTTGTAGCTTTTAAGGTACAGTGTAAGACTGTAATCTTGAGATTTGTGGGGTGAAGGAGGAAGAAGGAAAGACAGTGTCAGCCTTTAACGCTTCGGACTTCCTGCATTCCTTGCAAGTCTCAAGATTACAGTCACGTACTATATAAATATCTATAAAACAAACTGATCTCCTAGCACTACACTAATGTGGTATAGATAGTATAAGCAAAATTTAAGAAACAGTATTTAAATGTTTACATAGTTCCAATAAATTTTCAAATACAAAATTCTGAGAATGAATATAAATTAATTACAATTCTGCAGGGCAGGATCAATGTTCTGAATTGTCAGCACCCACAACTAGGGTAACTAAGAACCAGGTAACTTAAAAGTAAATTCTTACCAGCTACAAGAAGGATGGCAGGTTTGTCAGGGTGTAGTTCCATCTGTCGGGCTACATACTGTCCATCAAAATGGGCATACCACCAGCCTCGCTTGTTCCCTGCAGTAGAGTCACTTCCTCCCGCTGAGTTATTAGACACTGTTGCCCGGATGAAAGGAATACGAAAATACCGCTGTGAACTTGTGTTTATTGGAGCCTTAACGACTGCACGTGGAACTCTAGCAGCTGAAATTAAAGATCAGAATTTTGAATTTGTTTAAAAAATGGAATGATCAAGTGAAGGCAGATTAATAAATTTTATGAAACATAAATATACCTAATTCAAATAACAAAATTAAACTCTGAAATCTACCAGACTACATAGCATCCATAACATTCCATAAGAATCATTTTCAACAAAATTAAAGAAACGTCGTTTTACGTTTTTTACGTTTTATTACTAGACGATGGATAATATCCAAGTAAATTTTTATTCAAAATTAAAGAAGCCATAAAATTTTTATATGTTTATTAGCAGGCATTTAATCTGAACACGTCTTTAAGTCAAAACGGATAGTTAAAATTTTCTACACTCTTCGTTCCATTCCAGTGGTCCTTGCAAGTTTTGAACCGAATGAAAATTGTGTCACCATTCATGAGATGTCTGATTTGCAAGTCTTTCATCAGAATAAAGGCATCACCATCTGTATTATAACAAACTGGCTCTTGATGGCTAGGGATTAATTACTGGTGCTTGAGTTTTCCAAACATCATTACATCATCCACCGAACCTCTGAAATCCAGGCATGTTCCACCCATTTGATACTGGAAGTGCTATTCCAGGACTAAAGACTAAAGCTAATCAAGATTCTAATTCCAAAGAGAGAACATGTGGAGCGTCAACTCCTTGCCTTAATGGTGAGATGCTAAGCATGAGATTAAAACTGAACTGCTCAACAAATTATGATTACATAAAAGGAAGTAAGCAGTAAGAAAGAAAAATTTAATATTCCATACATACCTGCATCCATAACTGAACGAGGAGCTCGTTCATTTTCATCCATGGTTGTTCTCCTTTTATTCTTAGCCTTCCAAGCATGATACACTTTCAGTCGACGGTGGAATTCAATTCTACATGCCTAAGATTAAATAACAGAAGATCAGATTAAGTCTGATTTCTTGTAATGTTTTCATTTATAATCCTCTCTTTGCATTATATGTGTTTGTATCAGAATAACTCTCTCTGTTCCATTCTGCTTCAACTATTAAAACATGTTTCAAATAATGTTATATCCTAAATTTATTGCATGGAAACAGCGAATTTGGACCCCTAACGCTACACAGTTGTCAGCCAGAATTTACTCTAGGGTTAGTGGTTTAATGATATGCTACTGTAACAGCCTGCTGTAATGCACTTAAGCTATAATGTATGGTTGATAAAAGTAAATAATATCTACATTTTACATTACAAACAAATGTTTTGTATGGGGAGATGTTTTTAAGTATATGGATAAGACTGATATGAGTTTCATGTAAAGTTCGGTTTACTGATATGATCCAAATTTACCTTTTATGCAAACTTTCAGCACAGAACCCAAATAATAAATTTAATCATAATCCAATCAGTATATTTGGTTTTGAAACTTATAGATGGATTGACATACACAAAAACTCACCACCACGTGCCCATTTTTAAAAAAAGACTAAAGCAAGTAAAAAACGTTTCCAACATGAGGAACAGACTGATGCTTCCTGATTATTTTAGGTTCGATATACTTGCCTCCAGCAACTCAATATCACATGATGTGTTAATTGTATCACGTAGTTCTGAATATTTCCATTTCGACAAGTCATATTTTTGTTTTCCCTGTGCTGCCTGCACAGATCTTACCAGCTCTGACCTGAAACACCATATATAAAATCTGTAACTAACTTTATAATACACATAGCTGCTAACAAATTATTACTACAAAAGACAAACAAGCAATACCATGCACCCAAAGATTATGCAACATTTCAATAAGTATTTACACAGAAAACACCTTAACCCATTGAGATACCATCAGTGCTGCCACCCAGTATCTAAACTGAGCAATATTACCTAGCAGTTAGCTCTCTTAATGTGTATTTCAGGGTTCTTGGTTCAAATCTTGGAGGAGAAGGAAACAAACTAAACTGAGAGGTTGTTTTTTGGTTTTTCTCAGTCTTTCCAGACAAAATATTGCAGCAGTACTTTAAATAATCAATAACTGCTTATTCTTACTTTCTTTGTGACTTAAAACCCAGCTATAAATTTAAGAGCCAGTATTAAAAGTGGGAGAAGGGTATTTCAAGAACAATCTTGTTAATTAGGACATAAATCATACAATTTAAGTGATTATTTAATTTTACATCTACGAGTCCAATTAATAACTATGACAGAATGACCGAGTATAACTGCTTTATTAATTTGTTTTGCATTATAGTCATGTTCAGAAACAGTAGAATAATTAACTGTCATAGTTCTATCATTCACATTGGATTTAAGTATTGTGTTTGTCCAAGTACATGACATTTTCATATAAATGTTAAAGCTGCTACTAAATTTATCTTCATCTCAACTCCAAGGATTGCAATTTTTTACTCTAAGGATTACAATTTTTCAACTTATGATGTGATATCTAAAAAATAACAAAATATAAAACAGGGCATTGTTTAATGCATAACTTCAACTACTGTTATCAGGAATAAGCCACACAGAATAATATTTACAGTTACTTTATTGTCATTAGTATAAAGGCATGCTGAGAATTAATGCCTCCAATCCCCCAAATATCAGGAATGTGTATTGCACTGAAACAAAAATGGCAACTCTTCTTGAACTTCATTCTGTAATTTTATACAATGACCTCTCAACATAATTACCTCTACAGTTGACACACTTCCCCCATTTTAGAAGTCTCCTCTGACATCCTAATTATTAACTGTTTCAGTATTATGAATCAAAACATTTAGGACAGTCTAATCAATAATAGATAAAGTAAATGAGTATAAATTACGAGGATACTTATTATGTAGAATTATTCATTTTCCTGTTTTTTCTGTCTCTTATGAGAACATTCCCCCACCACCTTTATGGAACATCACATACTTCTGCAAATGGAATACTGTCTTCAAATTTTGCTACCAACTGCCCAACTTCACTGCTGCTACAATTAAGCTTCGTATAATCATTATTACTTTTACAATTTATTTAAACATTCTCATATCTACACACAAAAATTCACAATAAATTTAAAAAATGGAACATGCACAATAAGCAGGTGTGTTTTACTGATGATTCCTTATTTAGCAGACAGGATAGAAAACTAATTTACAAACATGCAGCATGTAGTATGGATTTTATGGAATATATTTTACACCTATCTAAATAAGCCACATTATCACTACCAAAGAAAAATGAAAATTAAAACAACTAAAGATATTAATGTCCAAAGGTGCACACAATATAAGTAAAACCTTCACTTGGCAATATGGACATCTTAAATTGAAAGTAAATGCATGCATAATGAATGGAAGAGAAAGTGTAATCACTCTTCAGCCTACGCAAATCATTGCCATCATAAGCCACAGTGACAAACAACAACTAAGAACCACGTACTGCTCATTTACTTCGTAATGTTATACACTCCAGCCTCCGCATCCTATTCTCATTATTATTATTATTATTATTATTATTACCATTTCAATGTGTTCATAACCAAAAGTTCCAAAAATGTGCCCATTAGCTTTTCCATGTCTTAAAACTTTAAATACCCATGGAAGATATCATGGATGTATTAAGAATAGCCTCAAAAGGTAAAATGCTTGATATTTTAGAAAAGTTAAATATATATAAAACTAGTCAAAATCAAACCATCATTAACGAACAGAACACCCATGATTCAAATGTATTATTTGACCTGGCATTAAAAAGGAAAAAGTAAATTTTATATACAATAGTTGTCCACCATGAATTTGAGCTTATATATACCCCGCACATTCAAAAACTGGCAGTAACACCCATGCTTCATTGGAGTTCACAAGCACAGACGACGCAACCACGGCTCACCGCAGACCAGCAATGGCCACCAGACCAGTGGACTAATAGCTAAGTGCAAAGTACAATTCCTGTGAAACCATCATCTAGTGTAGTGTTGCTTATTATGGTTTTGTAGAGAACTCAACTTCATGATTTGTTTTTAAAACCATTTTTGATTATATGAATAAATTCCCCGTTTTGCCACTGATGATGACCTCTTGAGGTTGAAACGCGTTTGGCACTAGTGTCATTTATAGTGTTAATAGTTTGTTTGTTTGCTTATTTTATTTTCCATGTCTGTCTGACTCCGAGTGATTTTACACTAGAAATAAAGAGGTGCCAAATGAGTGATTACATCCTCCCCTGTTTCATATATTATGATATTTAATAATACAAAACATGTCCATAACCACATTAGTCACGCAATTATGCAATCCCAAGGTGCTAGCATATTTCAAATAGTGCTTGCTGTGCAGAAATACCTGTTCAGCTTATTGGGCGGCTGGCTCCTTATCTCTGTGCAGCTTGACCTACTGACGGGAAACAAGCAGAGAAGACAATGACCCATGTAACAGTGGGGAAAATGTACACTACAAATAACCTCTCTCCACACTCAATCAATTTAGTGTTTACAGATATCCTCAAGTCATTTATACAAAAATTGTAATATTCAGAAGTGTATGTACCGACTGTAGCAATTGTAATCTTGCTAGTGAAAATAGTGCATAATATTTTTACCCAATAAAAATATACAAAATATTACTGTCAGGAATGCATGCAAAGACATTTATACAACAAACCACATATTTTAGACATCCTTCCTAAAACAGGTCACATTAGCAGCAAACAGGCAGACATACCAGAGTTGCGTAAGAGCTGGGGATACAATTTCACATCACTTTCACAGCACTTAACTCCAAATGTAACACTGTGCACAAAGTACAGTCCAGAACATGGGGGACACAGATTACCATTTCCAAATCACATTCTATACCATTACACAAGCAAACATTTTATACATGATGCAGATCACTTGGCCCTAATCTGATCAAATTACGAAGCCCTGTATCCACAGAATTCACCCTTTCATGCCATCTGTTGTTTCACATAATTCAGGAAATGTATCCTTTCTAAATGTTATTACATGAACCAGAAAAAAGACTGTAAGAGAAGATTTAGTAATATTTCTGCAAAATAGCTCTAATAAGCTGGAAATATCAAACAATATTAATAGCACATAAAATAAAGTAACTTCTTTTGACTACATGAACCAAATCTCCAAAGACAACACCGATGTAGCCTGCAAGGACCACTGTTTCATTCAATTAAAGCAATTATTTTGATCCTTTACCATGGTCTGTCTTCAGATAAGTTTCCTTATCAATGACAAGTCAGTAGTGACATACTGTTCAGAAGACTTTCTGAATATTTTTGCTACATTATTGAACTGTCAGAATGCTATTTCAAAACAACTTGAATATTTTTGCTACGTTATTTAACTGTCAGAATGCTATTTCAAAACAACAAAAATAACATCAAAATCCTTTTGATATGTCAAAGTGGCCGCACGGTCTGAAGCATGGACCTTGTGCCACTTGGACACTGTGACTGTGAGTTCAAATCCCACCCAAGGCATGGATGTTTTTCCGCGTCTTTATGTGGTATGCTGTCCTGTGTACAGGTAGAGGCCTTGTGATGGGCCAATCACTCGTCCAAGGAGTCCTACGAACTGTCTAACAGATCAAAGTCAGCGAAAAGTTGGGACCCACAGTGCTCAAGCACTGAAGAACGGGTCATCTAAGTATCTAAGTACGTACGTACGTATTAATTTTGGTTAATTTCCCTTAAACAACATTTTGCAATTCATCTCTTATAGAGATGGCAGAGACAATATATCTTTCTTAATTTATTTCATTGCCATTATGTTAAGAAGTGTGCACATACCTCCTATTTTCTTGTGGAGACATCTCTTCTAGTTGGTCATTGGTTTCCTGTGCAAGCCTCAAAGCCAGCTCGTGATCTCTCTTCTCTTGTTCCAACTGCTCTCGGTAACGAGCATCTTCCAAGGCTTCCTTTTCTAGTTGGGCCTGCCAAAAAGAAATTTCCATTTATTAAGCATATAGTGATAACTATTTTCATATAAAACTGCATTAAGTGATACAGAATGGTTATTTCTAGTGGAGAAGGAAACATCCCACTTGTTTCATAACTATAATATTTATTTTAAGACAACAGGTGTTGACATGCTTTTAAGTACAACACACACTATCCAGTTTCAAACCTGTAAACCAGCCAAACATTCTGCCAAAACCAGAGTGTCGATTCTAAAGTTTCATTCTCTGTGCTGCATTTGTTTCTGTGCCACTGCTATTCCATAACAAAGAACAGCTGATTGAATTGTCTTTGTTATTCAAAATGGCGAACAATGTCAAAGAAATCAATTCACACTGTTCTCATATTTGAACCTTTGACAAATTCCTGAGTATAGACACATAATTTAAAGTTTTGTATTCAAGTTTAATGAAATTTCATTTTGTTCCCATTAATTAAGGGTAAATGTTTTAAATAAAATAACACAAACCAGAATTGTGGAAAATTTGCAACTCCCTTTCACTGGACAAGCAACAGAATCACAATAAAGCAAATTACTGGACTGAAGAGGACGTTCAGAATGTCACATGATGGTTAGCTAAAATTTTGAAGTGTAAATTATTCACTGGAATACTGGCCTTCTTCTGCTATGCAGTTGACAGACAAAGAGTATGGGAGTCATTTAACTTTATGGACTTCCAGCTATGCACAGCCTTGGAAGCAAAACTGCAAGTACAGTCAGTGCAAAAAGATAATGAAAACAGTGGTGACTGATTAAGAATGACTTATTATGGAGAAGATACCTGAAAGAAAAGCCCTCATTTTATATTTTTCCATCTACGAGCTGTTACACTGTAATAACTGTATAGTCACCAGTCTCAAAGCTTTATTTAAACACTGTATAATACTTAACCATGACATGGTTCTGGAATTTTCAAGTACTCAAGTAATTGTTACTTCATAGGTCCACATGGCGCAACAAAATAATTACAGTGTGTTCCTGCTTGTGCTTGTGGATTGAACGGAGTCATATGTGGAGTATGAATTTCACATTTGTGCTGGTCTTCAAATCATTCAACAGTGCTAAGAAAAATAATGTTTCAAGGTCTGGAAGATACAGTATGCTGCTAATGTACTATGCATGTGGCAACTATGGTTCAATCATGCATTTTTCTAAATCATTTCAAATATGATAAGAATGTAGTGACAGTTTTGAGTAACTAACCTGAAGAGCTGCAGCTGCTTTCTTGTCTTCTTCCTCTTGCTTCTTCCTCTGTTCCTCTTCTGCCTTACGACGAGCTTCCATTTCAATTTTTCTAAAAAAAAATAATATATATATAATTATATCATTAATTCATGACAATTTATTTTGATGACAAAATGCACATTATGTAATCTTTGTATTTATATCTGGGCTTGTTGGGGCAGGAAGCTTGCAAGTAAATTATTCTTTAGGTTTCTTTCATTCTTCACCATTTCAGACAGAGACTAAATTTATGAAACCCTGACTGCTGTGTTCTAACGTCTCCCTTAAATCACCTGGAATAACACTGCAGCTTTGTAACATTTCAGTTTTTCAACAATTATTTCAACTCCCTTCAAGTTTGGTTATGGGATTTACTAACAGTTGGCAATACTATTTCAGGATCTTTACACTTATTACTTGTTAATTAAATTATTAAAGAAATTTTCTAAATTACATGATTCGAGGTTTTGATGACCATAATATACTGTCTCCACCTTCAGTCCTCAAGATCGACCTAAGATGGAGACTGTACGTTGGTATCTACCTATGAGTACACATGGTGTCAGAACCTAAAACAACATAAAAATTGTCCTGATTGCTCCAGGAAACCAACCATTTTTGTCCTCTGTCAAATATATAATATGCTTGTATCATTTCTTATATTAATTTATAGCTGTATACTAACTTGGAAAATTTTGTTTTAATATTTGGTTTAATCTCACTGAATTTATCTTCTAGACACTCCCTCTTTTATTCCTCATAGTTAGATATCTTTGTATTTGAGACCAATACATCAGTCTCTATTTATCAGTCCCCAATCTGCAATAACTGTATGACAGCCTGTTTTCTTTAACTTATACAAAAGTAAATAAATGTATTCATGTTGAATAAATACACTGTCACTTAAATAACCTGTGGAAACAAATTATATAACTAAATTTTTGGTGTGTAAAGCAATTAGTTTTGTGAATTGTAGTAGTAAAGAGTACAATAAAGTATTTGCCAAAACTGAAAGCACTTCTCTTTTGTTTTCATCACATGCTTTATCTAAAATCTGAGGCATTTTAGTAGCTACACTTACTTTCTCCTGTTTTCTTCTTCCTCTCTTTTCTTTCTCTCTTCTTCTTCTTTCCGTTTCTTCTCCTTTTCCATCTCCTCCTGCATCTTCCTTAATCGTTCCTGCTCTTCAGCATTCTTTTGTTCCTGCACCTTCTTCTGAAGCTGATTCATCTGGCTGTTTGTGGTGTTCAGGAGGCGTGTGTACAGTTTATCCACCTCTGTAGGTTTGATCTTCTCATCTCTCTGCCAATTAAAATACATAATAAAAACAAATCAAGAACTCAAAACAACACAGCAGAACATACAAGTGATTCTACATTCTAATAATCTTCAATCTGTGCTCTGCATAAACGCCCCAACACACACCAGTACACATTTGAAACAATAACATATTAAAAATGGTAACTGTAAAAACCATGTTCTTCAAATACCCCACTCAAAAATCCTATTCCCAGTTCTCTGCTATCAATCAAAACGATGATGATGAAACCCCAACTTGGGGGGCCACAGATATAGCTGATAATCCATCAATATGAGCAATCACAAGCAATACTTCAATCCACTGTCACTCATAAATAACATTTATTGGAACTACAGAAATACAAAAATCAGTAGGCAATTCATCTATTGTATGACAGGAACACTCAACAATTAATGATCAAAACTTCCAAGTAAAACTAAAAACCAACCAACCAAGAAGCTAAGTAAAAAATCTTGTGCAAGTGCAAGACATCATCTCTTGCTAGGTTAAACCTTTCCTGCATGTCATGTAAAACTTACTTCTTGTCAGAAGAACATGTTTCTGAATGTTGAAAGTGTTTGAAAGATCTCCGGAATCTAAGCAATATCCTACATGACTGATAATGATGTACTATAATCATATATATCAAAATATAGTTTTTTTACAACAAATAACGTGATATCTGTCAATCTTGTATAAAAGTGACAAAGTGTTAATGATAATATTCTGATAGGCCAATAATTAAATTTGGTGGAATGTCTGCAGCTGCTTCTAGAGATGAGTACAATACTGATAACTGTATGTAAAAAATTATCACCACCAGTCACTCAATATCTGATACAGCAGTGATTTAAATGAGAGATTACTTTCACTACCTAGATATTGACTACACGTATTCTATGGCAAAGAAACCATTGACTGAAGTAGTTGTTTACATTTCACTGCCTAGTTGCAACAGATAGCTAAGACAATGACAGGTAGTCAAGCACTCGACTGATCTGAATCGCCACCTGGTGAGGGAACTGGTGACTGCTGTAATCGGCAGACTGACAAACAATGAAACAGAAGTCATTCTCATCTCCCATCAGTTTTATTTTCTTGTACTCTGATTAAATAGCAAATGAATTCCCACCTTACTTTCATGTATTTGAATTTCTGGAATTTAAAGAATTTCAAAGAATTATAAACAAACTATTATCAATTCTGAAGGGATCTGACAATGGAGTGACACAATTTGGATTGTTGGATTTTTGCACAAAACACACAATTTAAGGACTGGATCTGTCCTTGTCTTCAGGTGTAATGAAAAGGGCACATACCCATTGTGTGTTTTATACCATCAGATGATGAACAAGGTCCAAAAACCCCAAAAATCCAGATTGAAACTATTATGGCTTTTATTTTTATTACTTTTTAAAATGAAAAGTCATGTCATATATATACTACATCGAACACCATTCTTTCTCAGTGGCAACAATATTATAACACATTCATAAACATATAATTAACAAAATAACAAGCAAAACATTTGTGTAATGAATAATAAGTAAAGAACCCTCAATTTTCCACGGCTTCCACTCGAGGACCATCTCTTACCTATTCCTCCTTTCCTCTGCTTCTAGGGCTAGGTGGTCGCTACTTAAAATCACCATCACCCATAAATAATGTTAATTTGAACTACAGTGTTTAAAAATTCACTGGATCACTCACCTTTAATATTGATACTCTATGGATACATAAATCTCAAGGTATGTAACAGGTGCCAATGTCACTTAGTATGTGGATGCATAGTTATCATTTTTCATGACAGATAAGAATTTGTTTAAGATCTGGTACATGATAATAATGTTAAAATTAAAAATTTATATGCAATATTATTCATTTTAAAAAGTTTTTATTTTTAAATTGTTTGATCATGTGGCATGTAAAAGCACACATTCTTGACACATATCTTTCTTTCTTTCTTTCTTTTTTTTAACTGTATATGTTGTAGACCTAAAATTTGCCAATATGAAGAGACTGGAAATAGATAAGTTTTCTTTGTGTTTGAGAGCTGAACTCAGAATCTTATGTAGACAACTGACAAGATTATTTGTTACTAGATTATATGTAGTGAAAACCTTCCACTGTGAAACGGAGTAGCCTTATCTTCAAGATCACCTTACACACAGATAAATACAATATCATTTTTTTCATAACAGCAATGGATAATCATAGAAGCACAATAATTTTTGCATATGTGGATATACCACTGAATAATGAAGTCACTTATGTCACAGATTCCGTAAGCATTGCAGAATTAATAAATTAACGGATATTTAAAACAGCCGCGTTCTCTTATATTTAGATCTATGTTCACTGACACTGGGTTCTTGTAACAAACGTCTCCTTTACATATATATCAATGAACACTGCTAATACTAGCCTATGCAATAAATCTCGGTATGTTTGTATGGGGGTCCGCAGTGGCCGCGCGGTCTGAGGTGTGGGCCTTCTGCCGCTTGGTCGCTGGGACCGTGGGTTCGAATCCCACTCAAGCCATGGATGTTTGTCCGCGTTTCTCATATGTATAGCATCTTCAAGAATCCCATTCCTAGTTCTCTGTTATCAGTCAAATAGATGGAGATCTTTGGAGGGACCCTACAAATGCCGGCATCAAGCCATAAGCCAGTGGACCCAAGACCCGATGATGATGATGATGATGATGATGATGATGATGATGATTATGATGCCACTTCAGATAGTATCAAATACAAAATGCATAAATTAATTGTCCCTTTCTTTAACTTTAGTACCTATCTCTGACACCAGAACATTTTCCGTGTGCTTAACTTGAGCAAAAGTAGTTAAAATAAATGATGCAAAATACTTTGAGGGCGCTGTACACTAACCCGCACAATTGATGTGCTGACAGTCACAATAAAGCAACAACATCCGCAATGCCATAAGGCCTCTGGTTAGCAAGCAACAGGATCAGAGCCGTGCTATGCTTATATGTCAAGCAACCAGCAAACCGACCGCATGTTACTTCTTTCAATGAGCATCAGACTAGTACGGAAATAACTATATTATATTACCTTAATTTTCTGTACAGCAGAGGTCATATCTGCCTGTAAATTTTTCAGCTCTGACAAACTAGACTGTTTGTCCTTCTTCAGCTGGCCAATCGATGTCTCCATCTGAGCTAGTTTTGCCTGTAAATTTTAAATAAATTAAAATGAAGATAACTTTCAACCAAATACTTAAATAAATTTGAACTAAAAACATCAAGGAATTTGCTACATAGTATCATTAACTTTAATTTTTAATTGTATCTCCCCACCTAAGTAATAAGCTACAATTCATTTAGCATTGCTATATTAATTATAGCCGTTTCAGTGGCAGCACAGTCTGAGGCTTGGGCCCTGTGCCGCTTGGTCACTGGGACCGTGGGTTCGAATCCCACTCAAGGCATGATTGTTTGTCTGCATTTTTCTGTGTTGTGCTGTGCTGTGCTGTGTACAGGTAGAGGCCTTGTGACAGGCCGATCACTCGTCCAAGGAGTCCTACCGAATGTCCATAGATCAAGCCAACTAAAAGTTGGGACCCGCAGTGCTCAGGCACTGAAGAATGGGTCATCAAAGTATCAAAGTAAAGTAAGTATATTAATTACATAAGTTATGTACAGTAATGAATGAGACCTAAGGATGACTGGAGGAAGAGGTTCTTATTCCTAAGAATAAACAATACTGATAAATTTTGTACCCCACAAGATGGGCCTTCCAATGTCTGATTCTTTTCTATTCTACTGTCTTTCAGAATTAAATGAAGACTAACATTCTCTTTCTCTTACATTATGCAATACTGCACCACCTACCGAAGTCTTTTTTCAAGTATGATGTGTGTTAAACAGCAAAGAGCCAGTTGTTAGTTTGATTGTATATGCCTTTGTAAAAACATTGCCATGGTCAACAGTTACATTCAGAAATGAATATACGCATTAAGGTATAAAATAAACACAAAGAAAAAACAAAGAGGAAACACCTGCTGAATTATGAAATAAATACATGTTTTCAAGTAAGAGTGTATAATTGTTGCAGTGTGAGCAGAGTAATGAACCTTTGGGTTCTATGAAAACAAGAAATTTCTTGGCAAACTGTTTAAATATTCACTTTTCAAGGAAGATTCTTGCATGGAGTTAGTTAATAACATGTCTACTGGCAAAAAATTCGAATTATACCTGCAAACTGTTTATTTTTGTAATGCCTCTGTATCTTGGCTGATGAATTCTCTTGGCAAGAAACATGCGAACATTCTTCTGAATTGTTATCAGGCATGTCCTTCGGTATAGTATCCTGTATTTCACTGAAAAGTAAAGTACCCCTCTTATTAAATACCCACAATTTGCTCATGAACGAGCAAAACAGCAACAATACAGTTATTTGGTAATATTCAGAATCTTACTAACACTATCTGCTAATAAAATGCTTTGCTGCAATATTCTTTTAATGCTATACATATATGTTTTAGCTTCTTAGCAAGTAATCTGTCACATTTATTCTAAATCATGTTTTATTTTACTGCATAGTATGTACATCCAACAGTCACGCTCTACTTATAGCAAAAGCAGAAAAGACCACAACTCACCTGTGAAAACCTCATATTTCATATGTATAAATACTTTCTATGCCTTTACTAACCGATGATCTAGTAGGATAACCATTCCAATTTCTCACTTGCACTTATGTGACACATATAAGTAGTATTATAGTCAATTAAGTATGTTAAATCTGTCAGTCTTATAATAAATGTATAATTATATTATGTTTAGATCAATATAAAATTTTATGAGAAGAAGCTGGCACAAAAACATAATAAATGTTTTGTCAACAAATAAAATAAATGGCTTAGTTCTGATGATGGTGTATTACTCACAATAAATTAGTTGGGTGTGTTGGAAAAAAATTATCTGAATCAGTCCAGTGACAGATGCTCATACTATTTAGAAACAAAATATTATAGATTACCAAAAATGTTATTTGATGTTTTCAAGACTAAACCAGAATCTACAGTAGAGTATTTCACTACACAAGTTAATCTCAGTTTCTTTGTAATGCTATGTGGAAAAGGTTTCCATTGCATACGTGCTCAAATATCAGTCTTTAAGATAAAATTGTATTATCATAGCACTGAAGATGTCGACACTGGTCTTCTGGATAGTAACATCATGTTGATTTGTATTTAGATATCAAAGTTTTGTAGAAACATACTGCCTGCATCTTCAGGCCTAAAATTTTGCTATCTACCTATAAGCCCACATTGTATTACTACATAGAAGACCAACACCTGTTTTCATGTTATTAAGAATTAATGAAAGTAGCTTTTATTCAATAATATTGACAGTGTGTTTATAATGTAAGAAATATTATAAATTAAGAAAGACAGAAACCATTACCCACATGCAGTTTTCTAGCAAATTACTCAGGCCAATTTTATAAATAATCTTCCAAATTTTACCTACATCTAATGACAGCTAGGGCACACCATTGTGTTTTCTTCCACCATGATATGAGAAGCCATTTCTGGACCTTAGTAACCATACTAGCCAAGTTCTCTGGATCAGATTTCATGATGGAATCAAACTCTGCAAACTTGCCTGGTCGGAAAAACACTCTGGTCACACCAAAACGGTAATCATTCTCTGTCATCCCCAATGCTTGCAGTAATACCTGGCAGACACAAGAAACATTACAACAAAGAATAATTTAGTACACATAAAAAATGTCAGTTTTGAAGCAGATGTCAAAAGATCAGTGTTTCCCAAACCTGGGTAAATTACCCAAAAAGGGGTAAAAGTGGTTTTTCTTTGGGTAACGACACACCTCAGAATACACATTAAAATTTACCGTAAAAGTGTAAAAGAAGTACTCTGAAGGAAGTGATCAGTCATTGTGCACCAATACTCTAAAATAGTCTAACAAGTATTTATTTGCTATTTAATAAATATGCCATATGCTTGTTATTAGATTTAATAATTTTTGCCACGCTCACATCCACATGGAGAATTGAAAAAACACGTCTACACGTACCGCCCCGCCCCTAAACTAAAGTTAGTGAGTCTAGTTGTCTAGACTAAACTTTAGGTGCAGTGTTTTGCTAGCTATGGCGGTGTGAGGTATGTATCGTGCTGGCTGTGTTTATAAATCATACCGTACACAATTGGAAAAGGTAATCTTCATTATATTATTTTTAGTTTATTTAAAATAATATAATGAATATTCAAATACTAACTTTTATCTTTTTTCTTACCTACATTGGGTAAAAAGGACTTTCTGATAAGCAGTTTTGGGTAATGAAGGAAAAAGTTTGGGAAGCAGTGTCCTAGATGAATAAAAATATATGTTCCAATGTTTCAGAGGTAGATGTACATACACACAGTACTCCAATTGTCATCATAACCATAACCACTGGATAAAATAAATTTTGTAACTGCCAAACAGCATAACATTTTCCCACGAATGAGATGTACAGCCATACATTACAGATTAAGTAACACAAAACAGGATTCTGAAACATAGGAACACAATTTTATTTTAACTGGTCACACGTAATGACAAAATTGGTTTAGCACTATTTTCCTGCCAGTTCCTTGACACATTATTTGTACTCTTGTTCTCTCGTTAATTTCATGTTTTGACGATCTCGGCGCTTCTATGAGTGGTTCAAAATTTACCCAAAATCTACATTGTTTCTCACAAACAATGAAGTGCACTGGTGTAATTTCTGTGCAGTCATTTCACAGGATGGGGCAGTGTGTACATGGGGAAGAAGAGTACCTTCAGGAGATTGCCCACTATCAAAGAGATAGGATGAATGACATGCTCTGATCAAAAATCACATGTCAAGTTTGAACAACCTATGTAAGTATACACCTGATGTACCTTGCAGAAGACCCTAGGTTCCAGTTTTGCCAGTTTTGGTGGCAAGTATTTGTGATACATGCTGTACAAATCTGTGAAATGAACTCTGGAAGGGAAACCATTCTGCATCAGCTCCATAACACTTGTCATGCCTGAACATTCCAGCTGTGACAGGATTGAACCTCCATCAAACTGGTGATCCACCATTTTCTGATTTGGTTTAATACAACGTATAAAATTTGTGCTCTGCAAAAAGAAAAATTGCATTTATCCACAATTTATTTTGTGTATGATAATTAAAATCATCATTCTTCTCATTATTAGATGTAGTTGGCCTCATTCAGGCATTGCAGAAGACCACATAATTTATTGTCCTGAGAAATATGATGTTTTTTCTCTCTGAAAGTAATAACATCACATCCTACCCTTCCTAATACTTCAGCTATTACATAATTTTTTTATCTTTTAACCTTTCAATAAATTAAAACATTATAATAAGTATTTCATGAATTACTCCTCATAAAACCACTCCTCACATACTTGAAACCTTATAATATTTTATCATAATTTCCATGATAAATCTGGTGATTTATTAAGTATTAAATCCTTTAGCAACTGACATTATATGCCACGGTCTCAACTTGGAACATTAAATTGAATAAAAATTTCCTTGGATATTATCCATCATCTAGTAAATATAAAATGTAAAACGACGTTTCGGAGATGGGGCTCTATCTCCATCTTCAGGTTTCTACTCAGTTGGGCCCACTAGATAGAGTTAATCCCTATCTCCGGACAAAGTAAAAAAGTGAAAGTCCCGGAATAAAAAGACATCACCACACCATCCATCCGTGGGACGTAAAAGAATAGACAGTAGAAATCAAAATTCATTAAACACGATAAAGCCAAAAAAAAACTCACAAAAAGTGGGAATAAATACACATGAACATTAATTTGAAACTCGATGCAAGACTTGGATTTCTTCAGAGATTACAGGTATCCAAATAGGAGATAAATCCAAACTAGGCTGGCTGATAGGGTTGGCGAGTAGTGCCATGTGTGCCGCCTCCTTGTATTTTCTTATACCATCTACCGCAATCACATGGTATTCCATACACACACTGCCTAGTCTGTCTCTCGACTGTTCTGGGTCTCATGGACATCAATAAACCACGGAGAGTGTGACCGGTTTTAAAGATTGTCCTGATATTATAACGGTTCCCAATTCTTCTAAATTTTTCTGAGACACCTCTGACATATGGGATAACCGCCGTACCCAGAGGCGTTCTGTCAGAAGAAGGCCGGATGTTTTTTTCGGACTTATATTTACTAGACGATGGATAATATCCAAGGAAATTCTTATTCAATTGACTCTTCACCATCGTCAAGAAGTTTTAGATTTGGAACATTAAAGTTGAAATCGTGACTGTTCTTACTAAGCTTAAACACAACAGATTGGATTTGCTGAAATTTTATGTTAAAAGGTATGTACTGCCAAACAACAAGAATATTTTCAGTATCATTCAGAACTTACGGTACTCTTAACCTTATCCATCAGCTCTCCTAGTTGTGTTTTGAACTTTGATCCAACGCTGCTGAAAGTTAGTTTGCCCTTCTGCTGGCTCATGTTGGATGATGATGCAAACAAACTTTGAAGGAATGAGTTCCTGCTCTCTTGAATCAAACCTTCTAATGAAGCATGGAGAGCGTCATTGTTCTTTTCAATAAACTGACCCTAGATTAACAACAGAAGTTACAAATATTGCTGAATGCCATATTTGACATTATAACTCTGTAGGCCTACCAACATTCCATGGGTCCATTACTGGTATTACAGAATTTTGTTTTCTGTTTCCAAATTGGTGTTATTTACTGCATCATTTTCTACTTATAATTTTTAGCACAAAAATATAAAAGTGTTAGAATCATATAAACATAAAAGAAACAAGAAAAGAATTTGTGCATATTAGCTAAATTATATGATACCAAACATCCAAAAATATTCACACAAATGTGTATATCACCTCATTTGAAATCACACACACAAAAATTCAGAAGGAATGTTTATAAGAAATCAAAAGTGTTTTCTGATGTTACAATGTTCAGTCTGATTTAAATGATGCTGGTATTCACAATAACTTACAGTTCTGTAACAGACTGCTCCAGCAAAATGTCTGATCATGAATCCTTCATTATCCCGAGTGCCACGATGTGCTTTGAGCCGTGATGTTCTTGGAAGAGCTAATCGGAAGTGTCCTTTCCATTTCTGGTGAATTTCCATCGTGAAATGTTCAGCACTGGGTTTTGGGAGCTTTGATTCCTCATCCAGGATGCTAAAAATTCCAGTGCCCTTTGACTCTATCAAGTCTATAAAATAAATTGCAACAGAAAAGTTATGGTTAATGTAAGCAAAAATAAGCTGAATGACAAAGTCAAATTAAAAAACTGACTCAAGAACACATACAACGGAAATGCAGTAATTTTGTTGTTAATGACATGTAAAAGAAGTTGACAAATAAATGTTATGCATAACATATGGAATGTATGCAAACTGGAATAAATCTTTTTTTCTTTATACATACAAATTCTCATTCTGTAACTTGAGCAATCATTACATACAATGCTATGAGCTTTAGTCTTAGCTTTTATCTCCTTGCAGAGGTTATAATTTCCTTAATTTAGAAATTAATATATGATAGCTAAGCAAACCAGAAACCTTCTTTTAATTTTCATGATAAAAAAAATACAAATGCACAAGTCTTGTAAATAAGAAGGAGCAATTTAAGGTAGCATTAAAAAGATACTTAATTACACACTCCTTTTACTCTGTTAATGAATTTATGTTGTTTACAAATAAGTGATACATTTTCTTCTGTGTGTAATTGGTAGATTTATTTGTAACTTATCATTTCTTTAGGTGAACCCTTTGATTGTATTATGTGAAATTTATATAATAGTATGAATTGTATTTGTATAACATGTATTGTATTATTATTATTATTATTATTATGACTTTTCCCACATCCTATTGTCATCTGACTGTCTTATGGATCCAAGGAATATAATAAAATACGCATGTATTTATGTATGTATGTATGTATAAAATAATTACAAATGAAAACATTTGAATTGTTTCTTATTTGTTCTGTGCTGATTCTATGGAGTACAATAACTGTTGCTTCACTTACACACACAGTGCAGAAACCACTGCTATGTAAAATGCCAGAACTGTCTAATAATGTCACAACTAATGTTCCACTAACCAGCAGAAAGTACATTATACTGTTTTTTGTTTGTTTGTCATCAGTCTTTTGACTGGTTTGATGTAGTCCTCCATTTTCGCCTATCTTGCGCCAATCTCTTCATTTCGACATATTTTTTGCAGCCCACATCCTCAAAAATCCGCGTCACATATTCCAATCTTTGCCTTCCTTCCATTACCAAATTAACCAATCCTGGGTGCCTCAGAATGTGTCCCACCATCCTATCTCTTCTTCTCGTAAGATTTTTCCTTCGCCTATCCTGTCTAAGACCAGATCATTTCGCACTTTGCCAGTCCACTTAATTGTCAACATTTCAAATGCTTCTATCCTTCTTCTTTCTGGCTTTCCCACTGACCATATTTCGCTTCCGTATAGCGCTGTGCTCCAAACATATAACTTCAGAAAAATCTTTCTTAATTCCGGGTCAATGTTTGACACTAGTAGACTTCTCTTTTTGAAGAAGGCTCTTTTCGCTTGTGCTAATCTGCTTTTAATGTCTTCCTTGCTTCGTCCATCTTTTGTGATTTTGCTTCCTAAATAACAGAATTCCTTCAATTTTTCTACTGTGTCTTTCCCAATTTTGATATTTAACGGATCATTATTCTCATTTCTGCTGCTTCTCATAACTTTTGTTTATCCTTAAGCCGAATTGCCCACTGAGTAATCTATTCATACCATTCAATAATTTTTCTACATCTTCCTTCCTTTCAGCCAAAAGGGCAATATTATCAGCAAACCTTAACATTGCTATCCTGAACTTTTCTTTCACTTCCTTCGTTGCATCTTCAACACACAAGTTAAACAGCAGGGGCGATAGGCTGCATCCTTGTCATATTCCCTTTTTAATAAATGCATCTTTCTTGATTCTCCACTTTTATTATGGCCACCTGATGCTTATAAATACTGTAAATAACTCGTCTATCTTTATACTTCAGCTCTATCTTCCTCGAGATTTCAAACATCTTATTCCACTTTACGTTGTCAAAAGCCTTCTCCAAGTCTACAAATGCCATCTTTATTTTTTTTAATCCGTCCTTCTATTATTAAACGTAAGGTCAGAATTGCCTCTCGAGTACCCAAACTTTTTCTAAAACCAAACTGATCCTCATCTGGCGCCTCTACAACTTTCCTTTCTATTCTTCTGTATATTATTCTAGTTAATAATTTTGATGTATGAGATATCAAGCTAACTGTGCGGTAGTTCTCACATTTGTCTGCTCTCACTTTCTATATTAACTAAAATACATTGTTAAGCTATATGTAAGGATATATAAGTAATTTACATTTATCAGTTAATTTATATTTACCAATACAGTCCTGATTGTCTCTGAAGTCTATCTTTGGGACTTGCAAGGCTTCTTTCTGATAAAGATTCTGTTCATCCTTCAGGATCCTCTCATTGAAAAACTGCTGCAATTTTTCATTGCAGTAGTTGATACAGAACTGCTCAAAACTGTTAAGTGTAAAATACTCTGAAAAATAAATAAGATATTTTGTGTTGCTCCAGTTTTGAATCAAACAACGCATACGAAAAGCAAAGCTGTAAACAACAAATTGTGCATCTCAACTGAACATACTGACATAATAATGAAACTTGCAACATGAACTGATATAACGAAATAATTCTAAAAATAAAATTATCTGATTACTTGCTGGAACTGAGGAAATGAATGGAAATTATAACAAAACGTTCCAGAGTAAAAGCATAAATGTGTCCCTTATTTTGATCAGACATTTAATATGATTAAACAAGTTTCATAAAGCATAAATGTATCCCTTATTTTGATCAGACATTTAATATAGAAGGAAAGTAACTGTCTAGGTTACAGGTGACACCTAAAGATCAGTAAAAGTATTTTCAGCAGTTCAGAAATGAGAAATATCAATAACAATTCTGACAGCTTTTATGCATGCGCAGTTATTTTATGAAGTAAAAAACATCAACTCGATAGACAGTTTTCATACCAAATCCAGCAATATCAAGCACTCCAATGTAGTAACTCGATGCTTTGAAAGGTATTGATTTGTTGATGCGCTGAACAATGTAATCAAATAGATTACTGTAAACAGCTTTGGCAAGAGCATCTCTGGCATTGTTGGCTTCATATACCTTCAGCGGAACCCTATCAATAAGTAAGAAATGATTCATCACAATCTTAAAATAAGTAACAAGAAACAAATTTAAAGTTTATGTTAACTCCTCAAATGCTCGCAAACATACACATCTGGAGTCTAAAAAAATGTTCTAAAACTTCACTACAAGTTTACCGCCATTTTTACCAAGTGACTGGTAGTAATCAGTCCGAAAGACAATTACCTTTATTAATTATGTCAGTACATTGTGAATTTCTTACTTCTGGTAATAAATTGCTATATTTATCCAAATATCACATCTGAATAAGATGTACATACAAAGTTTATAGCTATTTAAAAAAACTTTATTATTTAAATGTCACTAATATTAAAGATCAAACAGTGACAAATTATGTTCATGCCCCACTACATAAATCTGAACAAGTATACATTATGGCTGATAAAGTCACAACAAAATGATAGTGTGATAAAAAAATGACACCACTTTTGTCAATAGTAAAATGTGAGCCTATCCAACACCTCATGGGGAAACTTAAATTGCAAGGACTTACGAATGACGCACCTTATTACGATACTTATTACTGGGAAAGCCAGAATCAGTCATGTGACATAAATGGACAAAACACTGCTCAACTCACATGATGACTGTGCCTTTAAGACCTCCACGGCTCGACTGCATGACCCTGGACACAAGCGCTTGCCGTAACTCTCCTGGATCCACTCCCATCAGTTTGGATGCTATTGATAGGGATTTTTCAGAGCCAGCACATACTTGACATCCACCTTTTGTGTCCTCAGGGTTGTCTTCAAATGCAACATTTCCCAAGTGCAGCACTGAGGCTACCATGGTGTAGATGTTAAGTCGCTCACCTTCACCCAGACCCAACCGGCTCAAAGCCTACAACAAATAAATGACAACAAAAGAGAACAGCTACAGTTAAATGTTGACACTATATGTGTTATGCAATGCCAAATAAGATTTTGTATGGAATATTAGAGGAGGTGTTGGAGAAAGCATTCATGGTATTTTTAGGCGGTGCTTGCAGGAATCGAGGTTAATCACAAAGAATCGGTTCAGAGAAATAGTCCTCTGAACACAATTTAAATGTACAATTTGTTTGCAGCCTGCCATGATGTTTATCAGAATACGAGTGAACAGATAACTGTAGGTTAATATAAGAAAATAAATGATCTGTATTGTTCTCCAAGTAATTACATTGGCAGTAAACGCTGGATAGAACAGACATGAATGTACATAGAATTTTGGTGGGGAATTCTTCTTGGAAAATGAAAATGGAAATTTCAGTAAATCTTTAGAAAACAGGGTTATGGTGATATGGATTTAAGTAACTGAAGGTATAGCTGTTGTATGTTTTATGGAAGCATCACACTGCAGAATTAGAATTAGTAATGATGCATGTGTAGTCTAGACTTACCATATCCATATTAGTAAAATCTTCTACATCATCTAACATGGTATCTCGAAGACCTCCCTTTGATAGATGACTCCGACTCTTTTGGTTATTGTTCAATTTCTTCTCTGATACGCCGGTAGTAAAATACTGGGTACATCCACTGTTCAAATACTATGCAAGGATAAAAAGTCAACATTATAACAATTCCAGGATGTGAACAAGATGTGGAGACATTATAAATAATTTTTTATTATTATTATTAGTGTTCTGTCTGACGACAGGTCCATATGAACAGGATCCTTCCATCCTTTTCTCGGACTGGGACCTGTTCATATACGTTCTTGGCAGATGATCCAGAAGTGATTTGCCATTGCCTTCTTCTGTGTGTGAATGGAGTAATTGTTGGGATGCCAATGAGGAAAACTCCGTGTTGCCTAGGCCACGGCCTTGCCCAACACAAGTTAAAGTTACAGAGCGTTTCTTGTTCATGTGCTTATGCAGAGTTCAATGCATACTTTCAGTTTTTGGAAAAGAACCCCATTGAATGTTTGGTGCTAAGCAATGTTTTAGAAAACACTGCAATTGCCATTTTTAAAGTAGTTCTTGTACAGCCTCCACATGCTTTATTATATTTCTAAAAAAAGTGTGTACTTAAAGTCATGTAGAATGACACCGAAAGATAATCCTGTAGTATTCAATATATATAAATTTCCAGTATTTGAAAAAACAATAGAAAACCTGTGACATCTATTGCAATGTGAATTTACACTGATCATTGACCTCAATCTAGTGCCAAAATAAAGACATACACTTTCAACATTTCATGTAATTTCATGAAGATATCCTACTTTAAAATTCACTTTAACATTTCACTTCATGCTTAATTTTGGCAGATAATATGTCAAAGTCTGCATTTACAAAGAGAAAGAGTGGAAATCTCTAATTGGAAATATTTCCCCAACTGACATATATAATATTTTTTATAATAATCCTGACATCTGAAGTATCATATTTGTATAATATTAATTGCAATAATTTTTACTTAACTGATAAATTGATGATGAAAGGGAGAGATTAATCAAGCGATAAAAACATTAATCTTACATGGAAGTCGTCTGGCTTGGTGATGCTGAGCTGTTCCCGAAGTTTTTCAGGTGCACCAGCACAGAGGAGGTAGAAAACATGGTAGTTACGTTCATGTTCACTCTGTCGACAGATACGCGACTTTTCTAACAGATAATGGGAGATGAATCCACCAACCACCTGGCAACGGTTATCGAAGTGTACCTCCATGAATTTGCCAAAACGACTACTATTGTTGTTACGTGTTGTCTTGGCATTGCCAAATGCTTCCATGACAGGATTTGCTAAAATGGAAAAAGTTATAATTATACTTAATGTACTTCAATTTAATATTTCGTATTATAAACCTGAAACGGGCTTCACAAAACCCAGTCAAAGACAAAACAGCAGGTAAATAAGGACAAAGAAAAGTTATATTACCATGCATATTAGCACCTTGTGGCATAAAACAAACAAAAGTACCATGTGCATAAGTAAAATTAGTTATTCTGAAATGGCTTACTGTATTGCCATGAGAAACTTCCTTGTAAAATGCAGTCTACATAACTGTAACACAATTTAATTACATTACTTTTCAAGGATTACAAGTATTAACTCAGGAAAAGTTAAACTTTGTTACCTTCACTTATTATGAACCTGCATACAGTTGAAGTGCCTATAAACCTCTCAAGGTTAAGTGAACTGCACAGTGTTTATATTCAGATCATGGGTTCAAATCCTGGTCTGGAGACCAGATGTCCTGACTGAGTTTCATTATGGGTCTTTTCAGTCCTTCCAGGAAAATGAAGGATGTACTATAGAACAAATTTCTAACAAGTAAACTACCAATGAAATTATCCTTATATTTAAAGTAAAACTGAAATCCTGTTTGATGAACTCAGTATTCATTACTTGAAGATGAGGTTAAGAGGATATAATTTTGGGTTATTTTCGTACTTATTTATCAACATATTGACCCTTCTTTGCTTGCCAACCTGCTTTCAAAATATGTCTTACTCACCATCCAAGATTTTCTGTTCAATAGGCCCAGCAGTTGTTCCCCAAAGCTCACACACGTAGCGTAACAAGTACTTGGTTGATTCTGTCTTCCCTGCTCCAGACTCTCCAGACACTATAATTGACTGAGACTGCTTCAGAACTTTCATGTCACGAAACGACTTGTCAGCTGTGAATATGCGTTTTATTTATCAATAAATTTAAATATTTAACACTATACGGAATTTTGTTGCATTCTATCCAACGTATGCTAAAACATGCTGCAGTTAAACATCAAAATAAATTTGACAATCTTAAAATTAGAAAAATTAGTACGGTCTTGGTACTCTTTTGTGATAAATTAATGTAAATACACCTTAGTGAAGATCCTCTCTTTTGAAACTGAACATTAATTGGACCTGGTGGGGTGTCCTGTCAAAATACATAAACCACAAAGTTTATTAATGTTACAGTATTACATCTCTAGGATTTGAGGTTTTCACAGCGGTGAGTTTGAAGATGGCTGTCTTCTGGGTTGTTGCGCCATGTAGTCTGGTAGAAATTTACAGACATTACAGAGCATTGTGGTAATTATACTTTATAAGAACAACAGTGCACAAAAATAACTTTTGTGTTATAAAACCTATTTATGAATAGAAATAGATAAGACTGTTGTAACAAAGAATTCTGTATATAATATATTTTATGTCATTATAAATTAAGTTTCTTCAACTGGTTGCACATACATAAAAACACATACAAATATACTGTAGATACAAACATGTTTAAAACATTAATTTCAACAAATTCTTTCATTTCGGTTTGAACAAAATTTGTTTGGCGATTAATAACAGCATTATCCTGGGACTAAAGGGACTGACAGAAAACAAAGTTCACCATTCGCCATCATTTGCTACTGTGGACGAATACGTACATCTGTATACTGACTCTACTATTTTCGTGAATGACATTTTATTTTGCATGTTGTTTGTCCAAAATTGAACTGATTTTAATTTAATTATCATTTTACTTATCCATAACATTTAGCTCATTTACTTATTAATTATTTTGCAATAAATTAATATTGTACATTTACATATTCAGTTCATTGTTTGTTTGCTTTTGTTTTGTAATGTTCGTATTGTTGCTAGTGCTTGGCTGTTGTCAAGCAATTTAATAAATGAATTGAATTATTATTATTATTAATATGGTACATTTATACATTTAGTTTCATTTGTATGTTTGTCTTTGTATTTGTAATGTTTTACTATTATTATTATTGAAATGAATTTAATTATTTATTATATTTTATCCTGTATTCTGGTTTAGTGCTTGGCTGTTGTCAAGCACTTTAATAAATGAATTTAATTGGATATTGTGCTTAGACACACAGATAACTTAACCTGCACTGGCTGCATGTCACAGTAGCATGCAGCTAAGCAAATTAAATGCCTGAGATAAAAATCCAGCAGACAATCATGCAGTACCAGGGTTTAATTCCCCTAATCTATACAATTACGGAAACAGGTTCTTTAACTTATATTTGGAAAAGAATATAATCATTTGAAAACGAGATACATATGCAAATTCTTCTGTCTCCAACCACTTTATATCTTCTGTTTTGCATGCTATATATCTATTGTTGATTCATTGCTAAGTTACCATAAAAAGTTTAATGCATAAAGCAATCTAGTTTAAACTTAAAAGATATAGCACCATGAGGTACCGCGGTATATTACCTTACTTAATGTTTCGTAAACATTAAGAAACAAAGTTTCTGTATGAAGCAACCGTGAGTTTATATGAAGGGGTGTAGGATTTGTACAATTAACAACTGCCATAAAATACCACTTAGTAATAACTTATATTAAGAAAGAAAAAAAACTATAAATTATCATTTAAAATTATGTTTCTACACTATAATACTCTTATGACACACGTACCAATAGCAAAAACATGAGGTGGAAGAACACCCAGAGATTTTCCCTGATACGTCTTGATTGTGTTTGAAGAATATAAGTCTTTAATTTCAAAGTATGGGTTCACAGCAATTAAAATGTTGGCTACATATGTCTGTAAAAAAAACAAAATTCATTTGTAAATAAATATCAATTTCTCTTCCACATACACACTGACAGATTACAATTAATTATCTACAAAATGCAAGTGATTACTCACATAAATCTTGTCTTTCTTGTATCGGGCACGAACGTTGTTTAGTAGAGTTGCTGGATTGAGATACATTAAGGAACCTGGAACAATTCAGTTATTTAATAATTTCCCTTCAGCTATGGCCGAATCACACAAGCCAGCTGGTGGAATAGCCGGTCATTATTATATTAATGATCGTGAGACTTAACAGTAAGGTCTAAACGTTGCTCACAGACAGGACATTCTGTAAATTGATATAAAAACAATACATTTTTTTAGTACAACAATTCTTACAGTTATCTTCAACATCCATTTGATCATACTGGTCAGCATAGCAAATCTGTTCCAGGTTGCAGGTGACTTTGGAGCGCTTGGAATCTGCAGTAAGAATTGTAGCTTCTCCGTTGTGTCCGATGTCTTGAATCGTCCCCAGAATAAACCCCTCCACGGGGTCTGGGACCCACACTTTCTGTTTTTCCATCATCTAGACCAGTATCCTACAATTATAAAGAATTATAAATGACTGATGTCAAAGATTTTACATTAATGGCTTCTGTAAAAGAAATTAGTTATTAGCCTGAATAGTAACAAGAAGATTTATCTAGCAAATATGTAAACAATCCTGATAGGAAAGTGAAAAGTTACAATTCACACAAGCAAGGACAATATAACCCATACAATGATGTCATTGTTCCACAGGTTTAAACCATTCTATGCTGGTTACCAACCAAAAAGCCTCGTACTGTTATTACAATTACCAGTCAAGCACTCATGGAGAGTGTAAGCCTCAACTAGTTGGCTAACAATGCATTTTATCTCATTGGTTCTGTTGTGTTCCAATGTGTGGAGTACCGCTGAACCACAGAAGTGACACAGAATAATTTCTATTGTTCTTTTCCATGTGTTAGCCTGGCTAACAGGATCTTAAAACCTTGCATACGGTATAGTGTATTGGAATATAAAACATGCATACAAATAAAACTGTTTACACTTTGATGGACACTAATGGCATTAGTGTCCTTCAAAGTGTAAACAGTTTTGTTTGTATGCATGTTTTATATTCTGGCTAACAGATCTAGTAGCGTGGTTAACATGAATACTCCACCACAATGTGTGCAAAAGTTGTCCTTTTTCTGAAGCTGTCCTAAATTATAACTTAGCGGTTCGTGAGTCATCTGTCTGAAAGGTCAATTATCAAAATTCCAGAGTCACAAATATCAATAATCGTAACACCTATTATCAAAATGTCAACTGTCTGAAACGTCAATTATCCAAGGGACAGAGTCGTTAATACTAAAGATAAGTTAGAAGGTTATTCTTACTTGTAAACAAAAGTTTGTAGTTCAGCCTGTACACACCTTGCTTGGTGTGATATTGAAATTTGTAAAAACAAGTCTGTCATATTACTGCCGGAGTTCCTCCGGTGTTCTGAGGCGAATCACCTGCCTCAAGCTGTCACACACACACACACACACACACACACACAACTACATACATCTGGCATCAGTGTATTTTGTCGAAGCGTGACACATCAGGTTATGCACACGGGAAGCTGGGTACAGACGTGACTGAATGAATACCAACGTTTGACAATACCGTAAAATCTGTTTTTCATCATGAAGTGTAAGGAAAAACACGTTGCTCTCTTGACATTCCGTACAAAAGTTCAATACAAAACAAAAAAAATCTCTTTCGTAGTTCGTCTAGAGGCCTATATTAGTTCCAAGGATTTGTTATTTGGCCAAGTGTCATCATTTTGAAAACAGATCGTATGATTGTAAAATGTCAAGTTTATCACAGCGGCGAATATGAAGATAACCTTCTGGGATGTTGCGCTCTGATGATGGAGGCAGGAAGTATCTCTGAGGTCAATTTCTACAAGACTACAAGGCCCAACACCCCAGAAAATGCATCTTTAAATCTTATTGGAGAGGTTATAAGACGTTGAATGAAAGCTAAAAATTGCTCAGTTGGTAAACAAATCAATTTGTATCATGGACTAATCATGTTCCAAAACCATGGTATGTTTGGACATTGCATAATCCCTTGTACCGCTTGTCAAAACAAATTGCCATGTTTGAAATTTCATCAGTCACTAAAAGTGTACGTATATTCCGATTACTTTAATATCCTGTTCAAATACAGATATATCCGTCAATCGTTCTGTCCATTTATCTTATGATTTACTCCATACAGCACTTCTCCGATAACACGAGACAGTGACAGTACTTCTTCCTCTATCTTCAAGGAGAGTAAACGCGTTTGATAAGCACGGTGGTAGATATAAACTACCTTCACAACTCCAGCACAAGGTAGACACCGCCCACAGATAAAAGACTCGGTATTATATATGGCCCTATATAAAAGTCAGTTTGATGTTTGCATGCGCCCACAGTGGGTACTGTGTAATTGCATAATCTACCAGGAGATGGCTAAACAAAATGTTGAACTCTGGCAATCTGTGGAATAGTAGAAGGCTCAACAGCGAGAACGACATTTTCTAGTTTCTTTATTCTGTGACGCAGTACGTAGCATGGACAGGTGAAATGAACGTGGGAGACTGCAGAGGATTGATACGAAAGAGATGTAAAGAAAGAACTGGGATAGAAGACGAGATATAAATCATTTCCCGTTGAATTACAACCATTACAGACCATTCCACTAACAAGTTACAACGAATATGAAACAAAAATAATACGTCTTCGAGTTCCCAAGACGAATTCGTAACAGCTGGGTCTGAATATTATAAATGTTACCGTTTTATATTGTACACAGAGGCCAAATCCTTCTTTCCGTTCTTAAAAGCTACACCCTCTATTCGAGTAACAAACATTCAGGTTATACAAAAGGAGGATAAGTTCTTGGCTAGCTGAACGACTGCTAGCTTCCCAAGAAACAAAGATGAAAAGTTCAGAACACAAAATGTGCAACCTATACAGAAACAAGGTGCTCAAAAATAACTATCCACACCTTCCATAAACATAAACCGAGCTTTAAACAGAATATATAAAGCACGTGTGATGTTTCTGAGACAGAAGTATTAATTGCTTATCGAGAGGATCAAATTTTAATGCATGTACGAAACTCGTACGGTATGTGTTATCCCTGTAGTTAGGCTCAAAATTATCTTATTTCAACGTTATCAGCGTTTTAAGACTAAGTTTCATTCCTGAGGTGGTTTGTCACCACTCCATAAAAACGTGTCAAGTAGGCTTGTCTAATTAACAAGAAATACATGACATCATTCACTTGGAATTATCTTATGGTTTACTTTCCTTATTACAGAACTAAAGATTATTCATATAAAACTATCCGTTGTCTTGTACATTTGCAATTTTTTTGACGTAAATACGTCTATAAGGAAGGGTCATTCGGCAAAAAAGTGTAACGAAAAAGGGATCTAAGATACACAGAACAAAACGCCTAAGAGGTCATTTGGACCTAAGAAGGTTTAAGTAAGAGTACATGGGAAAAAATAAACAAGTCGAGACTTCATAAATCATACATTTTTTACCTAAAGTAGTTGACGAAGTTTGAGACAAATAGCGCGTTGAAGGAAACATTAAATATACGCAAACGTTGGCTGAAAACCTTCATGGATGTAGGATTTGAGGTTTTCACAGCGATGAGTCTGAAGATGGCTGTATTCTGGTAGAATTTTAACAACGTTTAAGTGGTCATCAGCGAGGCGAGTAGCCCTGATGATTGAGGCAGCAAGCACCTCTGAAACGTCAGTAAAGTTCTACCAGACTACACGGCGCAACAACCCAGAAGACAACCATCTTCAACTTAACGGATGCCTCTGTCAACTGGCGATCGATTTCCGAACCACGAAGTCCAGACCTTCTGTCCAGCGGATACTGGATACTCCCTCCTTATTGGTCATCATCTAGTAGAGATTAATACGTGAGTTCTACATCCACTCCCCCATAAATCTCCACGATGTAGTGGTTAATTAACCCTTTAGAGCCCAGTGATTACTGTTTTAAGCCCCGTGATTACTGTTTTAATAATAATTCTGAATTTTGTGTTTATGGATTTCGTATGATTCTCACTGTGAACAGCGATTATTTCATAAACAGGACTGACCAGTTGGTCTTTGTAATTAAAAATCGTTGTGTTTGGTTTGCAGTAGGGACTAAGTGTTGAAGTCAAATTCAGATAAGTTTCGGCTTCAAATGATTAAGCATTAAGGACATCTTTTACTTTACGCCCCAGACAGTCGCTAGAATTTCCCGTCCTCCGCAAACGCATTGCTGTTTCCTGTCCATCCGCCCCAGTGAGAGTTACGAGGGACTTAATTCTCCTCTCCTGCTTTTGAACAAACACTCGACAACATTATTATCGTCGAGGGTGTTGCATAGAAAAGTGGAATTTCAGGCGCGGTCCGAATCAATCACAGGAAATGGAGCTGTCACGTATGGGCTAACGGAACTCCGCTGGTGGACGGAGTCACTGGTCAGCCAGGAAACACGCTCAGCTGATAACGCAAACAATATTCCACCTTGGCAGCTCCTTTGTTCCCTGTACACATCGAGTTTGGAACTACGTACAACTGAAAAAGTGTAAGGGCTGCGATCAACCAACTATTACAGGAAATCTCACGTCGACTTGTTTCTAAAAAACCGACTCATTTTGCGTTTTCGAGCTATTTATTCCACCAAGTCCGTCGGAA
This sequence comes from Zootermopsis nevadensis, assembly GCF_000696155.1. Next base: position 1,406,312 of record NW_019060011.1, read on the forward strand.
ATACGAAGCTGTTGGAAGGTCTTCTCTAACGCTTACTTTGGGATGGGTTTAGAACGGTCGGTACTAAAACAAGAAGTTATGGGAAGATTTTAAAACACATACTTTAATTAAAATGCTTCAGTTTGCATGATGAGGCTAGCAAGAACTATAAATTAACAAATATGCAACTTATTAATCAGTCTCTGTGTGTAATTTCGTCAGGTAGATATATCGATTGAATTAAATCTGCCAGATTGAATAGCAAAGTTTCGCGCAGTCACCATGTTTGCTTTACATAAATTCTGACATTTGTAACAAATCTACTGGCTGGGCATGTAGCGCGCATGGATGGGACAAGA